>JAQMWT010000121.1:0-75000 GCA_029834535.1 Chrysophaeum taylorii
CAGCGCAGTCAACTGAGACTCACGCTCGCTTGTCGCACAGTACGATGCCCAAACACCTTTCGATTCATGATACGCCAGCACACGCGTCCTCAGCCCACGCCGCTGAAGCGCCTCGCTCCGCCCGCCGCCCTGCTCTGCACATCGTTTGCAATCATGGTTCATCAGTCTCACCGGCAATTCGAAGATTTTTCACCCGTTGCAGAATTACGAGGGGCATTGTTTTCCACCGACGACATATTCGTTTAGATTCGCATCAGTCCATGCCTCCTAGTGCTACTCTGGCTACATCGGAATTCCTGCCAGCACGTACCGAATCCCTTCCTAGAACCTCCGTCACACCACGCCAAGACCCTGATGAGCATTCGTCGCCTTCTCACTTCGACTGCGACGCCCGAAAACCCAATCCCCTACGATTTGTGATGGCACTAAGTTCCGTCATCAATGCAATTCCGAGCCACCCACGCTCTTCCGTCATCTCTCGACAGTCACAACCTCTCACTTTTACGCATTCCACCCTCTCAGCGCGATTTTTATCCGCATGCTGCCATATGCCAAACGAAGTCATCTCGCAAAGCCACACTCCGCAGTTATCCGCTAGTCGCGCGCAATAAATGCCCGCCACCAAATATAGCCTGCACGCAGAGTCCTTTACCTCATCTTCTCTTCGCGTCCTCCCAGCACCATGCTTGACGTTGAAAGCCCCCTTTTTTCTGCCACACTATGATTCGCTTACAACAAAACTTCACAGTCACGAAAAAACCTCACGCGAAATCCTCCGTCCAGTTCTAATCATGTCTCGCAGCTGCGACATGTTATCAGAATCTGCTTCGGACACAGCCCCTCAGACAGCACCCTCACGTATTACGTCTCTTATGACGCACTCGATTCCGCTCCTCCCGTTCATAATGCAGATTTTCCGTCCTGGAGACCTCTGAGCCCACAGCCGCAGTGCTATTCGCACCCATTCGACGCTTTCCTTAGCACCCGCGAGGATATCCCCCAATCTCCAACAGTTTGTTTGACACGCTCTGCTCTAAGCATCCCACCCCCGAATCTCACTGCCGCACACCGCTAGCCCCACCCAGTTGGGTTTACTGAATCAAGGGAGGGTTAAAACTGCCATGCCTATCGACTCTTCCTTCATTCCAACACACTCGCTGCTAGTCACAGTATCGCATGACTCATTATCGAACAGTTCTCGCATTATGGACAGGACCTCACATCATGTTCATTCTTCGGACATCCCCCGTCCACAAACTAATCCTCTCTTGAAACATACGCTCCCTACACGTTGTATACTGTACAGCTCTCGCATATCGATAACAACACCCTTCTGTCGAATGTCTCCCCTTTCAGTCACTGCACGATTTTTCACCAGGGATACACCACGCTCCCTCTCGCGCTTGTACATCAAGGGAAGTTTCATTCTGGTGAAAACGCGTCGTTTGATTCTGATGAAAACGCTTCGTTTGATTCTAATGAAAACGCTTCGTTTGATTCTGATGAAAACGCTTCGTTTGATTCTAATGAAAACGACTCCGGACATGAAATGAATAGATCAGTCGATCGTCACAGTTCAGGTTTACTTTATCGAAGAGAACACAAAAGATGCGACTTTGACCATACCTTCGAAGTCAACTCTCCCCCTGGCACGGACACTATCTTCAAGCAGTCCATCGCCTTCAGGCATTCTCTTCTGTCGCCCGACTCTTCGACGTTTTCTGAACAGGGCACCGACTCGTCAGCACAGGACACACGCCTGTATCCACCATCATACTCGATACACTCACAAACCTCAGTCTCCGCCCAATCATCTTTCGATGATGATAGCCACTGGCGGCGACTTACACGTGACTACGAACCCAAAAAACTACCGCACATTTAGACTTTTCATATTTATGGCCAACCCCAGACAATTTTATAACGATATCACCATCGCGCTACGATTACACCCATACCATTTTACACGCTCGTAGCCTAGCTTCAGCTGTCCCACGCTACACTCAGGACGACAGCTTTGACACGTATGTGACAGACAATTCTGGTTCCCTCGTCTTCCAGAAACTAACTAACTTAACTAACTTCAGACCTCTCCCGAGCATGGGAGCCAGGCCGGACCGACAGGAGCCAGTCCGGAATCACGGGCCTGTAGACGAGGGGCGCCGAAAGGTGGGTCAGCGGAGAGTGATCATCAAGCTTGTCGCCATGCGACGAGGAGACCGCGATGTGACTGACAACCAACTCGTCGATAACCTTCCGTCTGCGCCCCCCGGCCATACCCCGTCCCACTGCGAACGTTCCGGCTGCCAACCGGCCCGCCCGAGAGGCGAATAGGTGCCAACCTACGCCGGGAGGGCGGATGCCCTCGCAAGGCTCAGGGTTCATGAGGCACCGTCCTCCATCGCAACCATGCGGTCGGCGGTCAGGGTAAGGGCTAGGGTTAGGGTTCCAGAAACAGCTCCGCCTTACTCGCTCTCATTACGACGACGATAACCTTGACGATTACCTTACCATGTCGAAACCGATTTGGTTAAATGGTCATATCTCTTCATGGGATCACGCTCGCGCTCCGTCACGTCGTCACATCTTTACTAGCCCAACATTTGCCACAATAGAATCTCATCCCTACGGCCACTCTCATTATGCGCCTTTCGATCAACCAACCATTGGTCTGCTGCACAATTCCCGACTGCCTGACCCATGATCCCTCCTGTTATTATTCGTTAGACCCCCCGCTCTACTCAGATGCTCCCCCAGCCGCTTAGGATTTATCCACCGGCACACACACCGTCCTCTATATCATTAGCCACCGAGCAAGATGATGATCTGATCTCTCGCACAACAGAATTTGCCATACTTCACCATTAGCCTACCTAGCATTTTCCTCCACAATTCTTCTTCTTACTCACGATCGATGCTTTTTCCTTTCTTTGATCATCCGCTCTTTCTCACTTCACGCACTACCTGCGTTTCGTTTTCCTCTATCTCTTTCATGCACTTCGCACACTTTCCTTCAACGCCTCCTCACGACTCGACATCCATTTGTCCCTGGCCAGACATTTGCTTTGTTTGTCCCAGATTTCGCTCATCACCGAGTTCAATCAAAATCTGCGAGGGCGTAGAGATAGAAACTTTTTCCATTAAGGGTTAGGAACCCCCCCTCCCTACAACCACAAAATCGCTGTGTCGTACACCACCACCGTGCTGCTGCTGCTCTTTGTGTCGTCGTCGTCGTTAGAGGACAGGACGAAAGGTAGCACTACCACTGCCCCTACCAGAGGCACAGTGATTTTTACTGTTCTCTAAGGTCTTTCGTCGAAATCAACACTGTGACCACCAGGCCTTGTCCCTGGTTGCTCAGCCGCCGCCACCTTGCTCTCGACGATAGCCTTTTCCCGACGCCCGCGGCCGGCCGAAGCTCTTCGAGAGATAAGTCCAGACCAGGGAATAATGCCTCAGTCTCCTCGGCCCTCGGCATCGTCGAAAGTATCCGGATGGTCGATGGCACTAACACCAAACGGCGGTTGATCACAGACGGCGTCTGGTGATTGCACTTTTTCAAGACCACCGAGGCGGCTGTTCCCAACATATACTCGATGAGCGGCAACCAAGACCGAATTGTCGCGATGTTGGGTGGGACCCACGATCTGTGAATTCCAAAGCCGCCGAGTGTGATACCTCGATGTTCTTCGACGACGAGAGCGATGGTGTAATGTAGTCCGGGCCACGTTACCTGCGACACAGACTTAGCGCCCCCCAAGGCAGGATTGGTTTTAGACCCGCCGCGGGCACTCAAAGAACTGTTAGTTCATCGAGATTCGACTGCACGATTATGAGAAGCGGACTCGCTGTCCCGAAAACAACCTTCGAAAATAATATGCCTGCACGACGGGTCGGGTATGATTTTTTTTTGGATATGATGTATAACGACCAGTACGGTCTCACTACGGACGTCCCATCGCGTATCTTTGGTGGGGGGGTTCAGATTCAGACTTAGGCGTATCTTCGATTAGGGGGCAAGGGTCGTGTGAAGGGTTGGTTCGAAAGTGAGAGAATCAGTTAGGCCCGTTCTCCACCAGATCAAAGTTGCAAAATGTGTTGCTGATAAGGAAGGCCCTTTTTTTTTCTACTTTCGCACACCCCTTCGTTCGTTCGTTCGTTCGTTCTTTCTCCAAAAAAAATGGGAGGGCAAAGTTGAAAAGCGAAATGGTCAAATCTGCTAAGTACTTCTTCGGTGACGAGAAGCGGAGGCTCGAGGAGGCCGTCTTACGAGTTCCGAAACGTCGTCGCCTCACCGCCTCCTACTGGAGACCCGGGGTCGGGCTCGGTTTATCGCGTCGTCTAACGCGATCAACGCACAGTTTCGGGTCGAGGTTCCGATCGATGACGAGGATGAGTGAGCTCCGGCGCCTGGATGGAGCAGCAGCAGCGGTTTGCCGCCAAGTCTCGCCGCCAAGTTCTGCGCGGCGTCGCTGGCGCCATCGATGGTTGCTGCTGTATCTGGAATAAGAACGTCCACAATCCTCCTCGGCGCTACGATTGCGCCCGCAAGGAGACGTACGCGTTGCTTCTCGTGGCAACTTCTGACGACGCTGACCGCCGCTTCGCGTGGTTCGACATGTCCTCCGCCACACCAACGGAACTCTCCTTAATAATGACTTTTAGAGGTGAGAAGACCATCCATCACAGACTCGTCCGCGAGGTCCCCATGGTACCGCCACACTGGCGGCAGCGCCCGGGGACGATCTTGGACCTTATTTTCATACCACCCCCCCCCCCCCTGGACAGACGGTGTGGACGTTGAAATAATTTTGAATCATGTATGGGTACATGTCTTCTGCTCTGGACGTCGTCGCTGCGCGCGCAAAGCTGATGCCGGAAGTGCGGGACAATGCCGGCGGCGTTTGTGGATGCGCGCAGCGCTTTATTCGCGGGCATTTCGAGCGGAGGTGGAAAGCGATGCGTGCGAACTAACAGACATGGAGAATGGCGGCTGCTTTCGTGTTGCTCCAGCGCCCGATCCCGTCGGACGCTGATCTCGTCGTCGTCGTCGTCGTCCAGGCCGCGCATATCGACGGGTCCAATCGCGCTGCCCGGCCGGCGACGAAAAAGAAGAGGCGATTAGAGGCGAGGAAGACACCAATAGCCTCGACGACTCAGACGCTGGCCGAGGCGCGCAAAGTAGGCAGACTGTCGAAGAAGTTCAAATGCGCCGCGAAGGCCTCCGGTAACTCGTTGATTACGAGCTTTTTTTTCAAGCCCAAGATCAAGCTGGGTCGTCCGTCCGTCCGTCCGTCCGTCCGAAAGGGTCGACGACGAAGAAGAAGTCGAAGCGCGGCAGGCCGCTTACGACCGCAGTAGAATCCGAATTACGCGCTGCCGAACACCCAAGGACGAAATAATAGGCCGGTTCTTATTAGAGCCGTTCTCCAGCAAGGAAGGTACGTGTTCGGGGGTTCTGTGCGCGCACAAATGTTTATTTGGGCAGCCGTAGTTGACCTGCGGTGACAATCTTGGCTCTTACCTTTCAATTGACTTGACGTGGCCCAAAGTCGAGCGAGTAGATCAAAACAGTTTTTGTAGGTCGAGAATGAAGGATCTGCTGAGATATCTTACGATTCTTGGAATATTCCCCTAGTTCTGCTCGTGATGATGCGGAGTTTGGTGGTGGCGTGGCTCTGCTGGTTCTTCCCTCGCATCAACGCGTCCGAGAGGCGCCGCCTCGACGAGGTGGTCCAGACCCAAAAGTTGACGGCGAGAGACGCGGACGACGTGTTCGGTTATGCCGTCGCGATTTCGGGAAACGTTGTCGTCGTCGTCGGGCACGACAGTGACGACGGCAGCGGGTTTTCGTCGGTCTTGGCCTACATCTTTCGCACCACCGACGACGGCCTATCGTGGAACCAAACCCAAAAGTTGACGGCGAGCGACGCGGCGGGGAGCAACTATTTCGGAGCTGCCGTCGCGATGTCGGGAAACCTCGTCGTCGTCGGGGCCCAAGGTGACGATGACGGCGGGACTTTTTCCGGAAAGGCCTACGTCTTGCGGACCACCGACGACGGCCTCTCGTGGATCCAAACTCAAAAGTTGACGGCGAGCGACGCGACGGAGTACGACTATTTCGGCGACGCCGTCGCGATGTCGGGAAACCTCGTCGCCGTCGGGGCTTCTGGAGACGGCGACGCCGGGTTTGACAAGGGCTCGGCCTACGTCTTTCGGACCACCGACGATGGCCTATCGTGGATCCAAACCCAAAAGTTGACGGCGAGCGACGCGACGGCGTACGACTATTTCGGTTATGCCGTCGCGACGTCGGGAAACCTCATCGCCGTCGGGGCCTATGGAGACGACGACGCCGGGGTTAATTCGGGCTCGTCCTACATCTTTCGTACCACCGACGATGGTCTCTCGTGGGAACAAACCCAAAAGTTGACGGCGAGCGACGCGACGGCGTACGACTATTTCGGTTATGCCGTCGCGACGTCGGGAAACCTCATCGCCGTCGGGGCCTATGGAGACTACGACGCCGGGGTTTATTCGGGCTCGTCCTACATCTTTCGTACCACCGACGATGGTCTCTCGTGGGAACAAACCCAAAAGTTGACGGCGAGCGACGCGACGGAGGACTACGAATTCGGCGAGGTAGTCGCGATGTCGGGCAACTTTGTTGTCGTCGTGGCCCGATCCCGATATGACGACGGCGCCGTATCTTATTCGGGCTCGGCCTACATCTTTCGTACCACCGACGATGGTCTCTCGTGGGAACAAACCCAAAGGCTGACGGCGAGTGACGCGGCGGAGGGCGACGCGTTCGGTCACGCCGTCGCGATTTCGGGCAACCTCGTCGTCGTCGCGGACCCTTCCGACGACCTCGAGGACAACGTCACCTATTACGACGACACGGCCTCCGGCGCTTATTCGGGCTCGGCTTACACGTTCATGATATCTGCGTCAACGACGACAAATGCACCCACTTCTATATCGACTGCGCTCCCGACGCCTGCGCCGACCGTTTATCCTACGCCCGAACCCACGGCAGCAGACCCGACGCACGCTCCGACGACGTTGCCACCAGCGAATGAGCCGACGATTTTTGCGGAGAGCCCAATTTCTGCTGCCCCAGACGGACCTTCGCCCGCGCCGACCGTTTTAAACTCGAGCCCGGGGCCGACGACGCCAGTCCCATCAACCCCCGCGCCATCGACGCTTCGGGCGAAGCTCGCCGCCTCGGGGAGCGGTGCCGGTGGAAGCAGTTCGACCAGCGGAGGCGGCAACGGCGGCGTGGGTGGCAACGCGATCGTGATGGCGGGCAGCATCGTCGGTGCTGCTGCTCTGTCGATCGTCGTCGTCGTTGGGTGCTTGCTTGTGGCGCGTCGTCGTAAGACGAGCCGGAGGCAGAAAGTTGAGGCAGATGATGAAGAGGCGCTGGCCGCTTCTTCCTCTCAAGGAAAAAAAAGCTCCGGCGCGCCGCCACCACCACCACCGAAATCGTGCCAATCCAAGAACAAGTGCATCGAGGATTTGGTCGTCAACTCCAAAAAAATCGCGGACGCGTTGCTGGGCGTCGGCGAAACGATTCCAGGTATCGCACCGGTGTGCGCCACGGCCAAGGCTATCCTCGACGGCGTCGCTCTTTTGCACCGCAAGGCCTCGGACGTGAAAACGGCCGGCGAAAGGGTCGCCAAGACGCTAAAAGTCCTCGAAATTCTCGCCGACAACACCGACAAGGTTCGGGACGGCGACAACAACGCCAAGGAGCTCGTAGAGCGCTGCATGACGGAGCTCCACGGTCTGCTAATGGTGATGAAGGAACAAGTCGAATCGTTCGAAGACCGAGGGTGGTTGCGACGCAAATGGGGGCTTTTGAATTACGGCTCCAAACTCACGGATCTCGACGCGGCCGTCGTCGGGTGCCTGGACGATCTTCGCTTCAACTACCAGCTGATGACCCATAGCCACGTGAGGAGACTTGGCGTGCCGTCGTTGTTGTTCACCTCATCCGCAGGTTACGTCGCTCCTCGAGGTGCAGAAATACGACCTGGAAGACGCGATGGTCGCGGAAGTGCGGCGGGTGATGCGAGAGCAGTCGCTCGACGAGGAGAGCGCTGCCATGGCACTCGCCGAGGACGACGAGGCGAACGCAGCGGTCGCCAAATCCGCCCATGTCGCGAGCGACGAGCTCGCGGCCGAGCTTCGCGAGCATCTTTCGCTGGTCGCGGAGGGCGTGAACGACCTGCAAACCAACGTACGCGCCGTACAGTCCGAGATGGCCCACATTCGTAAGGGTTTCGAGAAGAAGTCGCAGCGCGAGAGGGCGCGCGCACACAAGGTGTCAGTGCTCGAGAAGCACGAGATCAGCCTCGATTCGATCGAAGCAAGCCCGTTTGCATCCGGCAGCGTGGGACTGCTTCATCGCGGCACGCATAAGCGGAAGATCGTCGCGGTCAAACTAATTTCACTGGCTGGCCTGAGTTTGGCACGCCGTACGAAGCTGCTTGGCGAGTTTACCAACGAGCTCACGATCATGTTGTCGCTTCGATCGCCGCTCGTTGTCCAGGTTTTTGGAGTGGTGCGACGCCGGCGTCGACTCGTGCCTGCCCCCCTCTGTCGAATTGTTTTAGCCTTCGAAAATGACGTCTTGTGCGCTGACGCACAGGTCACGACTGAGACGAACATGCTGGGTCTGGTCATGGAGTACTTGCGACGAGGCTCGCTACGCAACTTGTTGGACGACGCGTCGACGCCAATCACAGATGATCAGCGCCGAACCTGGGCGGAGGAGATCGCGCAGGGCATGGGTTACATCTACGAGCACGGGACCCAGGTAAGGGCGACATTTTGTTGTCTGCAGTCAGTCACCCGGCCATCCCGCAGCACCGCGACCTGAAGAGCAGCAATATCCTCTTGACCGACGACTTCTCGTGTAAAATTTCGGATTTTGGTCTCTCGCGCTCGGCCGAGTTCAGGACGCACACGACGCTAGAGTCGAAGCGAGGCGCCGCGGGCACGGCGCCGTTTATGGCCCCCGAGTACGTACAGTTCAACACTGTGTGATGCCTGATAGTGTCGCACAGGCTGCTTGATGAGATGCAAATGTTTACCGAGAAGTCGGACGTCTACTCGTACGGGATGGTCCTTTACGAGATCACGACACGCGCGCATCCTTGGGCAGGATTGAAAGCCGTGCAAATCGTGCGCTGTGTCGTCGATAAGGAGCTGCGACCACCCGTCTCCAAAGACGCCGATGCACACCTCTTCACCATCATGCGGCACTGCTGGAAGCAGGATCCGAACGAGCGACCGAGCTTCGCCGACGTCGTCGCGCGCTACTTCCAAGTTTTTTCGCCACCTCACCGCCCAGGGTTTGTTGTCGCGAGGGACTCCTTCAGCAAACTCCTTGAAAGTGGCCTGCTGGATGACGGCTCGACTTCAGATGTTTAATTTAAGCGTCTTTGAGTCTCGGGTGGATATGGTACAAATCGGCAACGATGAGCGCGATGTTTTGTCGACGAAGAGAAGGCGCCGGACGCAGAGCCGCCCCCCGGGCCTACTCCTGAGCACGCGGAGCCCTGCTAGATTGACCTTGTCTCCACGAAGGGGATGCTAGCGACATGTGTGTTTCGGCACTTTCGACCAAAGGTACGCAGCTGTTGGATTTCGGCAGCGCATCCTCGACGTTGCCTCGCCCATCGCCACGCTTGCGCCCAATTCAATGTCTGCAGTCTAGGACGTAAACGTTTCGCTCCAAGCCCACATTCGTTCGGGCTCCCCATTGCGAGGGTAGCTCTGCCTTTCGCGAGCCAGCTCGCCCTCCGCCGCTCGTCCGAAATCCAATTGTCGAGCAACCAGCGGGTAAAGCTTCAGTCGACGACGCAAAACCGGCCCGCAATACTGCTGACGACGATTTCGATCCTGTGACAACCGTCGATGCCACCAACGACACTGTCGTTCCTGCACCCGCGCCTGCTCCTCGAGGGCCATTGTCCCGGCGCCGCGTTCACGACCTCCAGGATATCCACGCGACCCCTGTGGAGACAGACAGACAGACAGACAGACCCGGCGCTCAGGTCGAATCCGCCTCGGGTCGAGGCGCGACCGCCGCCCCAACGCCCAGGCCAACGAGGGAACACGCGAAGACCCGCGGTTGGTGGTGCAAACACTGCAAGCACGGGCAGCGCGTTAGAAAGACGACGGCAGCATACTGTCGAGTGGACTCAGCTCAATCCTTAAATGCCAGGCTACCCCGAGGAACTAACTACCTACTTAACTATTGAGCCAGCCCGGCGCAAGGGATGCAGGGTGCGTGGAGCCTGGTTATGAGCTTGTTTAAGCATCGGCGTCTACGTCACGCGCCGCCAGCTCCGGAACTGGTCACGTCGCCCGCATGCACCCTCGCAAGATGCTCTCGTCTTGGGTCCGCTCCAAACGCCCACCGGGGGCTCCGCAGGCAGATGACGTACGTACGAGAGGACGCTCGCAAAGAACGCAAAGAAGGCACTCCGGAAATGCGACATCCCCTTCACAACTCGTGGCACGACCTCGCACAAGACCGCGGTCCGCAGTGGCGGTCCGCCATCTACTCGTACTCGTTCCTCGCAACTGTGTGATTTTCCTCTGTGATACTGGACCAGCTCCTGCCGGTGGCTCCCATGCTCGGGAGAGGTCTGGAGTTAGTTAAGCTTAATTTCATTCTTGCTATTATCGCGTCGACTCTCGGAGAGGGAGATCTGTCGGCCGGGAACTTGCTTCCTCTTTCCTCCCCGCCTCAAAGCAATAAAATTTCTAGAGCTCCATGCACAAAATCAGAGATGATGAGATAGGACAGGGCACGTACTTCTTTGCGCAACCGGGAAAGTCATCTCTACACACCAGGCCGACCCTCAAACCCCTGTGCCTTCCGTTAGAGTTCCGTTATCTTGCCACGTTTCGCACTTCTTCTCAGTACACGACGACATTTTTTTTTTGTGCACACTCGTGGATGATGGCAACTAGTGTTTGCCGGAGACGAAGGTGCCGTCGTCCGCACAGAAGATTGATGTCGGTGGGTTCACGGCTAGCCGTGAGTGAAGAGGGGCTCGGGGACGCCGATCTCCTTGAGGGTTTGGCCCTGGGATTCAGAAAGTCGGAGGACGAACAGGAACTCGTTGTTGGTGGTGATCCGTGGCACACTACCGGTAATGAAAGCCGGCAGAGAGAGAGGAGTCTTTCGTGACGCGTTCAAACGTATGATGTCATAAAGGTCCGTGGGTGTGGCCGGTATTTATGTCCTCACAGAGCCGGTCTTGTTGCGGGTTTTTTTAAACTCAAAGGTCAGTAGTAACTAACTAACTAACTAACTTCAGACCTCTCCCGAGGCATGGGAGCCAGAGCATGGGAGCCAGGCCGGACAAGCAGGAGCCGATCCGGAATCACAGAGGAAAATCACGTAGTTGGGGCAGAGGCGAAGGACGAGGACTCGTTGATGACGGACCGCCACTGCGGACCGCGGTCTTGTGCGAAGTCGTGCAAGAGCGTCGCAGGCCGCGAGCGTGTTGGTCCACGAACAATCGACCTGTCCGTCGCGTTCTGCCCAACCGAGCGAACCCCATCCCAGCGCGAACTTTCCGGGTGCTAACCGGCCAGCCCGGGAGGCGAGCAGGCACCGTCTCACTCCGGGACGGCCGGGGCCGCCGCAGGGAGCAAGCGTGTTAGGCGCCGTCCTCCATCGCAACCATGCGGTTAGCGATCGCAAGGTCAGTAGAGACAGAAAAAAAAACGCCAACGGGGGCAGCTACGTCACCTGGTAGAGTCTTGTACAACAGCGGTAAGAGAGGCTGTCTCTGCACCAGTCGACGCTGATGACAGCAGTTGGCAGTGTATATGACGAGCTACTTGAGCGGATGTTGGCGATTATGTAAGAAGGGGGTAAGGAAGAGAGAGGAAGGGGGGGATTTTACATCTCTAGTCAGAGCGGGCGCCGACGAAGGCATTCGAGGAAGTGGAATCATCCGCGTGTCGATGTGGCTGATCTGGTTGGGGTGGAGCGGTTGCTTCCATTTGTTTCATATGGTGGCGTTAGTAGAGAATAAGAGGGGAGTAGGGAGGGTAAAGGGTCAGGGTCAAGGTTGATATCGCTGAACACCCCCCCCTCGAAACGATACTTCTTTGGTGCTCGGGGTAAGCATGAAGGTCCTTCTTACGTACGTGTCATGACTCAGTCAAGACGGACGATGGGAGACGTAAAGGTGAGGGGCGGTGGAATCGTTCCACAAGACAGCGATGCGTGCGAACTGAGCTGTGAGCGCGGTTCACGTTGATTTCCTTGACTACTAAGCAGGAGGCACGGTAACATCAGGTGATCTTGTTGTTGTTGACGTGCCATGAAGTGATGAAGAACGATTGTGTGGTGCAGGTTTGTCCAGATCAACCAGTGCAGTGGCCTGGGAGGCCCACTGCGAAGTGGTGGTTTGGTAGTGTCCATATGAAGTTGCTTGGGACTTGCAGATGGTCTTGGAGTGATGCGAGTAGTCCAGAGTCTTTAGTGCGGGAATGAATGCAACTCGTATGCGTCGGGGTCCCTAACCCTGCGATCGCCAACCACATGGTTGCGATGGAGGACGGCGCCTAACACGCTTGCTCCCTGCGGCGGCCCCGGCCGTCCCGGAGTGAGACGGTGCCTGCTCGCCTCCCGGGCTGGCCGGTTAGCACCCGGAAAAAAAGTCCGCGCTGGGAATCATGGGGTTCGCTCGGTTGGGCAGAACGCGACGGACAGGTCGGTTGTTCGTGGACCAACACGTTTGCGGCCTGCGACGCTCTTGCACGACTTCGCACAAGACCGCGGTCCGCAGTGGCGGTCCGTCATCAACGAGTCCTCGTCCTTCGCCTCTGCCCCAACTGCGTGATTTTTCCTCTGTGATTCCGGATCGGCTCCTGCCTGTCCGGCCTGGCTCCCATGCTCGGGAGAGGTCTGAAGTTAGTTAGTTAGTTAGTTAGTTATGCTTCGGCGTCTGACTTCAAACGTTCACAGGCGTAAGAACAACAGCTGATGTTTGACGCCGCGATGCGCGTGCTTTGCGAGATCGTCGTATTGTTCAAGGTAGAGAGCATGTGTATCTCACACCCCCTGGTGTGCGGCATTGCACCCGATTCTTAAGGTAGCCGTATGTCGCGTACGGGGACGAGGTCGTCGTGTTTCAATTCGACTGCGTAATCGCTTGTAAGCTCGTGAACTTGGTGGTGAGAATGTCACGCGATACCATATCTGTGTGCAGGGTGAGTAAGGCGTTCATCACGGCTTCGGCGTCTGTAGAGCCAGAGACTGTAGTCGTACGCTGACAAGTGTCCTCATAGGTCGAGTGGTCATGCTGGTGAAAGTCTGTGGGTTCCAGTTGTCCACGTATGAAGTGAAGTTTGTTTGCTGCACCTGTGTGTATGCAGGGACTACAGGTGTCAAAGGTTGTGTTGTCATCCTGATCTCGTTGGCGGCGAGGTCTAGCTCGAAGAGTCAGCTGTTGTGCCTTCAAGTGGAAAGAACTCGGACATGCTTGCGAGTAGGCGGATGCGCGTGGGGCTGCTGCGCGGCTTTGGCGTAGGCAACGTCTGCGCGATCATTGGAGGAATCGGCGGTACGCGTAGTGAGTATTGTGAATTACTCGCGTGCGACGATGATGCAGGCTTCACCCCCTCGAATCGAATCGAATCGAGTCGAATCGAGTCGAATCTCATCTCATCTCATCTCATCTCATCTCATCTCTGGGGAGAGGGGCGACTCGCACGTGGTGGCGGGAGCAGAGTCGATGCTGGTGTCGGGCCACACGGGTGTGGAGACCGGATGAGCGAGGGCCGAACGAGCGAGGTCAGGATGGCTGGCGATGTCCGGCGTGTTGGTTTCACCAGGGGCTGGTTCATCGAGAGCTAGACCGTCGGCTTCGTCGGGAGGAAGAAGACCGGTCGAGTCATACGGTCGCGAGTCAGCAGGAAGAGGCGACTGCGGGGGGTGCGAGGCTTGCGGGATAAACGTATTGCGCAGCAGTGCAGCGATGCTGGCGTTCGCGTTCGGTCCCTCAGCGAGGAGAGGGAATGGCGCGCGATGCGCGTGGAGACGATGGGCGGGCGGAGCACGAGCCGGTGCTTGGGCATGTACGGGTGGTGGGTTGTTCAGAGTCGGATCGGACGCGCGTGTCGCGGGTATCGATGTCCTCGTCGGGTCGAGTACGCTGATCGAGGGTCGAGGTGATTGGGACGAGAAGTATGACTTCCCCGTCGGACCGAGCACGCGAGGTTCGGAGGATTGGGAGAAAGACGTATTGCTTCCCCATCGAACCGATCACGGGAGTCCGTCGGGATGCGAGTGACGGTGGTGCCGGGTGGCGCGGGGTTGCGCGCGCGAACGTACCGAGGTGGCGAGCATTGCGGCGTCGCTTTGAGGAGAGAAGCAGTGACGCGTTGGGCTCGGGGATCTTCAAGTGGGAGGCAACGTCGAGTTCGCCTGGGGCGCGAGAATCCGCAGCGGTGTGGGCATCACGGAGGAGGGCGCGGGTCGTTGGCCGGAACTTTGGCATCGACACGGTCGAGCGAGCTTGGGTGGGCATCAACGTCAGCGTGGTGGGCTTCAACTACTGCGTCGAGGGTCCGGGTCGGGCGAGGGGAGCGCCGGAAGCATCGGAAGATGCGGCGGCGAGATCGGCCGCGACAGAGTCGTGGTTGGACTTGGTGATAACACTCTTTTTGCAAAGGGAAACTTTGAAAGAGGGAGAAGTTAATGATAACGGTGAGAAGATTGCTCGTTCCTCTCGGACCTCACGTATGGCTATGGCGGGAACGTCATCATCTTCAGGTTCAGAAGGATGATTGATGCTCTTTGCGGAAGCTAAGAGGAAACAACTAAAGAAAAAATGTGGAGAATGCGCAAGCAAAGACGCAGGTAGCGAGACTGCCTGACCTTCTTTATCAGAGAGACATCAACGCGTTAAGCGTGCGAGTTGGGTAGCGGTTAACGCGCCTGGCAGAGTTCAGTTGTGACAATCAATCGATGATCTTTAAGGACGAGGATGGAAGACTTCAACCCGAGCATCATCATGTTCCATGAAGTGTCGATGTTTCATTAGAATGCAACGTCAAAGAGATGTTGAAATTGCAGTCGTCGTAGTGAGAGCGGCAAAAAAAAAAAAAATGTGAACTGTTAGTGAACAGCAAAGAAAAAGTGAAACTAAAGAGATCACATCAAGAAACACAGTTTCTTGCATGATGATGATGTTCAGTCGTAGAATCATCAGTAGAGCTTGTTAGAGCCTGGACGACGTTTGTGGGTAGAGGATAAGTCTAGGAAGATATAAGAAGGCGTGATGATAAAGAAAATGAAGACTGAAGACCAGTATGATGAGCATGTCAAAGTACCACCCCGGACTCGAGGAGGGTGTTGTAAGAATCCCATCTGAGAAGTTGAGGTGTAATCGTGAGACAGAGAGTAAGGAGTTTTAGGTTATATCGTGCCCATAGTAGACCGTATGAGTGTGGGCGATACGGTACTACTGTCCGTAAGCCATACGTTATCCAGCAGCACTGAGCATTTAGCCATTAGGTGTGTTGGGCGGTAAGTAAGGATACCCAATGGAAAGTGGACCCTTTAAGATTGTTAAGTGTACAGGTAGGTAGGTCAGCCGCACTACTGGTTCATGGTGTCAAATATTGAAATGAGAGCGCGAAGGCAGCTAAGACAAAGCATGGCGTATTTTGTAGAAACTCTCAAAGACCAACGAGAGTCCATCAAGTGTATTGATCAGAGGAGTCTACACATTCGCGGGTACAAATGGAACTGCGCGTGACCACGACAACAGGGTGTTGGGGTAACGTAGCCACGGTAGTAGGCTATTGGTCACGGTGTTAGGATCAAGATGAAATACTTCCATGATACTGTAATCTTTATCCGATGATGATGAGGACATGCAAAAGGAGAGTGTACAGAGATATGGGGTCTGTAACATACGGCATACCTCGAAGAGAGAGCGAAAACGTAGCAAAGTCGGCTGAAAGTGGCGTTGTAAAGCCATAAGCTACATTTAACTTGCCGGGGACATGATGAAGGCGAATATTCTGTAATGCTGCGACATCACACACGCGAATTTTGAACCATCGTGTATGTAGAAAGAAAGGGCTTTGCTGCACGAAGAGCCGTCAAGATTGTTGGGAGTGTGCACGGCGGCAGCAGCGTTGGAGAGACAGGCTTCTGATGAAGGAAGCGCATGTTCTCGGCAATAGGATTTGTTGTCTGTCTTTAAATGTCGACTGCTAAGAGGGGGGGGTGTGTGTGGGGAGCATGAAGGATGTGGGTGGGTTTGTGGGGTATGAGGGATGTGCCTGACGGGCGGAGATAAGTACGCGGGACCTAGTCGGGGTCATCGCCGAGGCGTGGGGCAGACGAAGAGAGGACGGGCCCCGCCCGTAGGTCGCACGCATGCTGCCGCCGGACGTATGTGCGGATTTGTTGTCTGCGTAAAAATCGGATCAGCTTGCGTGATAATGTAGAATGTTGGATTAACCACAAAAACGAGAGCTCCAGACTGCTTCGTCAACACAAAGAGAAGGTCACGTGACATATGGAGCGTCTAAACCTGCTGTGCAAGCCGAGTCACGCGGGATGATAAGATTCCAAGGTTCGAGGGAGAAGCAGTAACTGGTGCCAGGGCAGTGGATGCTGTTGGTAGGTAGTTTAACGACATTTTCGGTCGCCGCGGTAAATTTAGCATAAACAGTTGAACGGGTACTAAGCTAGTATAGTGGACTTCTTATCTTCCCGTAACAGTGAAGGAGGAGTCAGCATCCGCCAAAGCGACCAGGGGTTCGAACGAACTTGTCAGTAGCAATATCTTTATACTCGGGAACAGTGTGTCCTAGAGCTTGGGGTAAGACAGGTAACTTGCATGAACACTAACAACTTGCCAAGGAAAGTGGCGACTTCGTGGTCATGGATAAAAATTTCCACACGTCGGTTGAAGGGGTTGAACCTTCCTTGTAGGTGAAGGTTGATGACGTAAGATGCTTCAGCAGACTGAGTGTGTTCAATATAAGATGGGCATCGAATAGTGCTTCTAGCTTGGCTTGAGCGTCTAAGGATATGGATGATGATCCATTCGACGTTCCGAAGACACGCGTTTCCAGAAGAGTATGAACTGGCTCGAACTGTTCCACAGAGAGAAGCGCGCTTTTGCAGTGCTTCTTGGAGCTCAGTGCGTAGTGTGTCGTCGTTCGACACTATAACAATGTCGTCCACAGATAGACTGGCTGCAAGTAACGAATTGAGCGAGAGCGGAGAAGTACGAACATATAAAGAAGTATCCGCATACGAGAGTCGCTTGTATCCAAGACTCCGAAAGAAGCTGTCGATCTCTTTGTTCCAGAGAGAAGGAGACTGAGTCCATAGACTTCAGCAGTTTAGGTAAACGGCGGCCACGGTATTTTTTGGTGTCTTGAGGATCGAGTAACTTAAGGAGCTGTACGTAATCGATATCAGGCGATTGCCTTGACGTAGGCTTGTCTGTCTTCAGGAGAAAGGCCTTGAAGACGACACTTGAGCTTGTACTCGTCAATGGATACGTCGGCCTCTTGGACCTTGTATTCGTCCGGACCTACGGTGGCTAGAGAGCCATAGTTTAACGACGACGTTTCGGTCGAAGAAGAGCAGTGTAGAGAACTTCAGTAGGATATGCGTGAGTGGCGCAAGTGGAAGTGGTAGAATTGTCAGGTTCCAAGGCAACCACAAGGAGTGGTTCCTCGTGAAGTACCTGGGTGATGTACTCGGTAGAGCATAGGAGATATTCCTCCACGTCAGACAGTTCGGCGGATGTAGCGCCAAACTGAGATGGCGAGTGATCGATGAGACTGGTGGGTGCCAACAGTAACAACAGTAAGCGTATTGTGCAATGGAGAGACACCAAAATGCTCCATGAACATAGCGACAAGTGAAGACGGTAGGTGGCCACGCGGATGATTGTCGTCGGTGAGGAGGCGTGTAGCTACTGGATTGCTGAATGCGCATTTGGTTTGCGAGAAAACACCATCAAAAGTATAAAGGGGATAGCGAGATAGAAGGTCAGTACGCAATGGAAGGAGGTGTTTGACCAGCAGCCTGTCCCCCCTCTGGGCAGAGAGCAGTCCAGTGGATACCACCACCAGAGGTGCGGAGAGGGTAGGTGATTTGAAATCGAGAAAGCGATGTTGAAGGTCCGAGCGGAAGTCAGCGACTTTCTGCCGCCACCAGCAGCTTGATAGGCACCAACCATAGAAGCTTGGAGCCGAGCATTGACAGAAGTCCTGGAGGAGGAGGGTTTGCGCCGGTGGTTGGGGCGCTTAGTACCCGGGACAAGTTGAAGGTTGTCTTGAGAGCGATGGCGTAACAGGCGCGTCAGCAGGAGTATTGTCGTCAGCAGGTCGGTCGTCAAGCTGCTGTGGGAGAAGCAGAGAGTGCGGAGTCTGCGACGGAGCGGGAGACGGAGCAGGGGCAGGCGAGTGCCCCCCTCTGAGTATGAATCCCCCTCTGCAACGCATCATCGGGGTCTTCATCTCGTCTCGTCGAGGGCTGACCACGTCGAAGGACGAGGGCGGAGGATCAGGTGGAAGAGTATGCTCAGGATCCAGGGTGGAGCGTTGGATCATATAGGTCGGAAACACGGAGCTGGCCACTTTCTTGATTAAGGATAACATCAGCTTGATGGTCAAGCGGGTTTTGGGCGTGTGTTAGCGCAGCACAGGTATAGATAGCGTCGGCGAGACTGTTCATATTTGTGGTGCTCGTGAGGCTCGAGTAGTAGGAGGAAGCACTGATTTAGAGCAGATCATGTTGAGGTGTTGTTAGCTGATTACATAAAAATTGTTGCGGAAGGCATAGTGAATGCGTTCGGACGAGCTCGGCATTTGAGAGAATGTTGTATGATTAAATGGTGTGGACTACAGCCCGCGGAAAGTGGAGGTTCCACGATAATGAGCATTGAGAAGGTCACGGAGGCGAGTCGAAGAGGCAGAAACAATATAATCTATACTTTTTGTTCGACAAGAATGGTTGATGCCTTTATCTACCCGATAGGGAGTAATGATATATTGGTTGAAGTACGGCCGGAACGCGTCGGAGTATACTGTGCGTAGATGCACATCGAGTTGTGTCTTGCTAAAGGCATAAGTAAGTAAGTGCTTGCGTGAATTCGGTCGCGTTGGTAGCGTGCGTAGAACAGGCTAGTAGGAACTTTGATAGCAGTTCTTTCAGAAGGCAATACCGTGGGTGAAGCCGCCCCATTCAGAAGGAACAGTGACGTAGCCACCACCACCACCATCGCAAGCCCAGACTTCACCTAGCCGGTGGGGTCTGTTCAAAGTTGGGGGCTTGGTCTCGTTCTCTTGGTCGTGAAAAGTGACGTTTGTTGTTGTGGCAAATGCAGTCTATGTACATATCCCTGTATGGAATATCGGATGCTGAGAAGCCAGGGCGAGCAAGGACGTCTGGGCAGTGGTGTACATTGTGGAAGCGGTTAGCTCTTTGTTTGGCATTCTGGTATTCAACCGGGCTGCCGCCGTGGGCGAGCGAGCGAGCGAGCGATTTACGGGGATTTGCCTTGATAGGGATATGTCGCTTCCTACGCGAACGTTGAGTTTGAGCTCCGTGGGTGCATCTAAGAAGGGAGCGTCGTCGTTGGAGTCACCATCCGCAGCAGTTATGCTTGTGCTTCTTCAGGAGATGAAAGTCATGAATGCATCTGCCCGAGAGATAGTGGTGTCTCTGAACTGTGAAAGAGATAGTTCGCGAGTTAGGAAGGTAGACACATAGGTCTTCTTCAAAGTGGCAATATCGTGTTGAAAGTAGGGGTCCAACATCATAAGTGACTTCGTATCGACAAATATACGGCGGATGTGTACGTACAGAGTAGTTGGCAAGTGCCTGCAGGCAACGCATAGCTGAGAGAAGGAAGGTCGCAGCATAATTCTTTCCTCAGTGCAAGCAAGCAAGCAAGCAAGCAAGCAAGCAAGCAAGCAAGCAAGCAAGCAAGCAAGCAAGCAAGCAAGCAAGCAAGAAGGTTGCCTATGAGTAAGTTGGCTCTGATAAGAGTAGCGCGAGTAGGGTAACGGAGTTTGTTTGTTATTGAGCGGGTCCAGCAAGATGATACTTGCCCCGTATGGTAGGCAGTGAAGCTAGCATGGAGTGGATTTAGGATCCAAGCTAGCGGTCACTGCCGCGTAAGTAGTAGCCAACATATCGGGCGTGAAGGAGATGGTAATCTTTCCAAGGCAAAGTCTCTGACTTGGTATAATAGTCGATCGGAGAGTTGGTTATAAACAACAAAGGCGGGCATGACGAGGGCGCACTGATGGAGCAGATTGCGGATGGCAGGAAGCGTACCGTGGGCTGTGTTGACAGGGGGGTAGGCTTGCACTAGCCATAGGTATCCCCGAAGACGAATCGAGATGGAGCGTCGTCGTCTTATCGGCGGGATTATCGCTGGCGGTTAGGGTGTAAGTAGATCCATGTGCGTCGATGGTAAGATCCCGATGATATTTTTGCTTTCTATGTTCTCAACTAGTACGTTGCCATCAGAGCGGTGTCGAGAGTGTGGATATTGAAGGAGGAAGTTGTAAGAAATAGCCTAGGAGCGGGCTGGTTAGTTTCGAAAATCGTAACATAGTAGGGATGTAGCGTTGTTCGGCGAGATTATTCTGGCGAACAAATTGTATAGAGTGATGAATGCCTTGATGCGGCGGAGAGGATTTGAAGATCCAGGTAGTGGTTGATTATAGGATCTCTTGAAACCAAGGTGGTGATGATAGGAACACTCCGGGTGTGTTTTGTGCGCGTGTTGTTGTTCGAAAGCTTCTTGCTGTGTGAATGAAGCCTGAGAAAGAGTAGGTTGAGGGACTCAAACTCATAGAAGAAGAAGCTCAACCGAACGGAACTAGTGCTGCGAGAGAGGAAACGTCTTGGGAGATTGAACCAGTGGTGGATCTGGATCTAAGTGCGAACCCAGCCAGCCTTGAGATAGAGTCTTGGAGAGCCAGAGGGTTTTTTTGAAGGCGCCGAGGTAATAATGTCATTTGCTATGTCCAAGAAGCGCTTCGGGTACTGGTTCGGCCAGGACAGGATGGTCCATGGGTCCAGTGTTGTTGTACCTGCGAGCAATGCAGATCCATCGTTCACGACGAGTTATCGCCGCACAGATAGGTAGGTAGGGAAGCGGTCGACTACATCAACGGTGTAGTCCAGTGTGGCGTGAATGAGGTTAGCTACGGAGATATGATCTCTGTGAATAATACACTTGTGAGGGGGTGTCATCTCATCTCATCTCATCTCATCTCCGCAAGAAGGACTAGGGGTTTTAGTAGTTTGATGACAGATAGCATACTGTGTGTGTCAAAGAGGGAGTCGTCGAGCAAAAAAGTGACCAAGTCGGATGTTTTTTTGGTGGTGGTTTTGAGAAGAAAATTTCGGTTGGTACAAGGGGAAGTGATTTCTATTACACCACAGTAAAAAAAAATTACGTCTTTCATCATCTTCTCTTTATAGAATGGAGATGATTGAGAAAAGAAGGTAGAGATTCGAAGATAATAATCATTTTGGAAAGTGTGTTTTTTTTCACGTAACATGCGTACAAGCGTTTCACAACAAAAATCTTAACATTGATGTTTTTAAGCCCAAGTCATTCATTGGTGGCTTGCGCTGCAGAAACGCGGGTGTTGTTGCCAATCCAGAGCATAGTAGTAACATGACCGTTGCGAGAGCCATTGTTGGTCGTTGATAGGAATGCCGGGCGAGTGCGTAGTCGAGGTGCGTGTGTTGTGTTCCCAACGTATTCGTTCTGCTTCCGAAGGTTGCGAAGTAGAGTACGCAGCAACGGTCGAGTTTTGAGGTTGGTGACCAGGTAGTTGTTGTTGTTGTAATAGTGACAACGGTTTTCGTTGCTCCTCTTCAGCTGGAAAGGATAGTGAACGTAGGTTCCTCCTGTCGCGTGCAAGGTAGACACGGTAGTGCCGGGAGGTCGTGATCGACGTAGTGAATGGGCACACGCACGTCTTTATCAAGTATGCTAGTGAGATGTACTACGACGTATTATTTGGCTGTGGCTTGTTCCAAAAGTCGGGGTCACTCACCGACCGAGGATAAAGAAGCGTCGACCCTGCGCTGGCTTGAGAAATAGGGCGTAGTAGTCAAGCTCGACTCGAACGCGGCCGATGCCCTGGGTGTGCAGGTACGGGAGATACGATATTTTGTGATCATAATATGCGACACATGCTGTTGTTGTCCAGTGGCAGCAGTTTGGACAACTAACTGGGGCACGCACGTTTAGGGGTGTCTCTGGGAACAATACGTACGATTCGGCAAAGCAAAATCAAACGTGGACGTCGTCAGCGAGATGGATGGGCACAGCTATCTGTCTCTCCTAGTATAGAAATTGGAAATGAAGGGGAAGATTATGGTCTCTCCATTTTTTGGTGAGAAACGCGTTTTTTTTTTCCTCGCGAGGCACACTCGTGACGCTGTTCGTTTGAGTAAAGTAAGTTTGAGGTGACCACAACGAACTTGTGAAAAGGTAATAATAATAGGAACGGCGGGCGCGGTAGGTTCGCCGTTGTCCTTGCCGATAGACCATTGTTGTTAAGATCGAATGGTGCGAGGTCTTGTGGGTTACTACTACTCGATAATGTAGTATATTGGCCGATCGGAGCTCCTACCGGCACATAGCTGACATGTGGCGATTTGAGCTGCCACTTTCTTCTGGTTAGATGGAGTAGAGGAGTTGGGTGCAGACACAGTAGGTTGGTCTCCCCCATAGTCTAACGACGTTGCGGTCGAAAGCAGATGTATCTCAACATTCCAAATAGGAAAGTTGAGCGGAGGAGCAAGTCTGTGTTATCCTCCGTCTTCTGGGTTGTGGAGGACTACTGTAGTGGCAAAAATATCGGCA
Organism: Chrysophaeum taylorii; assembly: GCA_029834535.1. Taxonomy (NCBI): domain Eukaryota; class Pelagophyceae; order Pelagomonadales; family Pelagomonadaceae; genus Chrysophaeum; species Chrysophaeum taylorii. The sequence continues at coordinate 22,920 of JAQMWT010000121.1, forward strand.
GATTGCAAAAAACGTACGTTTCAAATAGCAGTGCTTATCTTGCAGCTGAGACGTAGTGGTGTTTTGGTTAGCATATTTTTTTAGAAAGTTCAGGACGGATTTGATCGCATGCGTAGTAGTAGTAGTATATGCTTCTTCGTGCGATCTAAAATTTTTAAAATCCGAAGGTCTCTCAAAGGTGCGAGCATACACAGGTCGATCGATCGTTCTATTGACCAGGACTGCGAGTTCTGGTGACATAGGAGTCACCCTGACCGGTAGTAGCTAAGATCATTTTGGGAGAAGCTAGCGTCGTTTGAGTTACGTCGTGCGTTTCGACCATTGGTGGCTGAATTGGTAAGTGAGAACATGTGCTGTGTGCGCCAGTTCAGTTTGTCTGTAGAGTCCAGGAGTAGATTTTGATGAGTGGACAATCCTCTTCTACGCGAGGGATCCAAGAGACTGGCGGTTCAAGACATATTTTGTCATATTATTGGACGCTGAGTTGTGGTAGAGGTCCAGTGCGTACTCAAGAATAGCAATGAAGAGTCAGGCCTGTTAGTTTCGGCTCTAGTGTCTCGTAGATGAGGCACCAGTCGACCCATCCGAGAGCAAATTCGTCGCGAGAATGGGTGAGGTTAAGGGTGCATTCACCACCACCACCACCAAGGCGATTCGTTAATAATTTCGGCCGGAAACAAGAGCAGCCCCCCGACGACGCTGGTACTTGAAAGTCTAATATATGAGTGGGAACGCCTCAGATATGAGGCACCTGGAATTCTTCTAGAGAAGCAAATCTTCAAGGTGAACACCCCCCCCCACTCTGGTGTTGGAATGGTTGTTCTGAAAAAAATCAACGGGAGGGAACCTTAGGTAAGGGAATGTCAGCAGACAGACAGATTTTGATTGGGTTCGATTTTTTTACGGCGGCTCGTTTTTTCTACAAGAGAAATGTGACTGAGCCTGTGGGTTGTAGGGTTGTTAATTAATTGGCACCTTCTCGAACATCTCTTGTCTACGTACACTCGTCGCGTAATAAATAAACAATGGAAGCGAATACGTGGGAACTGTGCAAACTGTGGTTCCTGCCAGTGTTAAAGGGGCACCATGCACTGAACAGGCAGTTCGTTGGTAAGGGGGTGCTTGCTCCTCGGAGAAGAGCGGGCATGTTGTGTACTATCGTGGAGCATCCAAAAAAGCGGACGTACCCAAAATATTCCACGAGCGCAACCAATACAGAGGACGTGTGTATTACAGACTACACACACACTGACACTGTTTTTTCACGCGACAATACGATACTATAAACAAGCACACGCGTGCGATGGAGCTACAACCCGCGTATACAAATAATTGTGTTGCATGGCGAGGCTAGATCGGCGCGGTAACGATCCAAAAGCCAATATGGTTTTCAAACGTGCATGCAACACAGGACCCCGCTGGGCCCATAACCTGCTGCAGAGAATTCCGCTAGGCAGTGGATAGATCACCACCTACCTTTCACGCGACAGACGACACATAGCAACCCCATTCATTCATTCATTCATTCATTCAGTGTAATTAATTACTACGTGCCTGCCTGCGCTAAGAGACCATGATGACATGACTCGACTCGACTCGACTCGACTCGATGATGAGGTCGAGGCACAGATCTAATTGAGTGTGTAGAAAGGAAGAAGAAGGGTAAGGAAGAGATCGCGTTCTCAACGGACGGCCGGAATAATAAGGGTCGGAGTTAGCAGCAGATTTCTGTGCACTACTATTTATTCAGGGTGTGGACAGCCGTTGGCACGAGCCCAGTCGAGGAGGTCGAGATGGCCGCCACGAGCCGCGCCGGAACAAGTTTCTTCGTCCCATGGACACCCGTTGGCACGAGCAAATTTGAGGATGTCGAGATGGCCGCCAGCGGCTGCGGAGGATTACGTATCTTCGTCCCAGGGACACCCTTCCTGGCGCACCCACTTTAGGACGTCGAGATGGCCGAATAGAGCAGCGCGGGAACACGTCTTCTCGTCCCAGGGACAACCCTCCTCGCGCGCCCACTTGAGTATGTCGATACGGCCGCCACGAGCTGCGCGGTAGGTAGTCTCCTCATCCCACGGACAATCTCGAGAGCGCAGCCACTCGAGAATTCGGAGATGGACGCTCCCGGCTGCGCTCCAGCATGCGGTGGTGTTGTCAAAGGGGCACCCCGCTCGGCGCGCCCACTCGAGAACCTCTAAATTGCCGACCTCCGCTGCAATCGAGCACGCCAACATCTTCAGACCCTCTCGTTCGCGCAAGATCCACTCGATCGCGCCGAGGGCTATGAATTCCTTCAGCTCCGCTTCGGTTGTTGTTCCAGACGCGTGCACGCCGCTCGGCAACCGGACGTTCTCGTCGATTTCGGGGATCGTAGTTGTTGTTTGGTACGATCATCTTCAAGAGGTGGAACGCGTGCTGCTCGACGCCGACCTTGTCGATCGAAATTTCGACCACCAGAGTCTGCGTCGTGATGCGTCTCTAGAGAAGCCTCGGAGATGATGTCGTCTTCTAGAAAAATGTAGACCCAATCTTCGTGGGCGCTTTGAGCAACAATTCGCGCTTCGACGTCGCGCAATCGTCGACACCATTAAGAAGATCGCGTCCATGTCGACGAGCCTCCGCAACGCCATGCGTCGCTTCTCAAAGTCATTCTTCCTCGTCTTGGCTTGCTTTGGGGGGTGCATCTCATCATCGATCACCCAAGCGGCGTATGACACTTATCACATGGTAGCAGGTGTTCGTTCACGATCGAGCCTGTGCTTGACTTCGTGGCGACTCCTCCTCGGCTTCAGTTCATTGCTACGTGTTCGGTTCGTTGTCGTCTATCATGTCCTCGATCGAAATTCAAGCTAGCAAGCTTTTTTTCGCAAAACCTTGCTTGATGCCTTCAGCGGTGAGCGACAGTTTTTTTTCAGCCGTGGCCACGTCGTCTCGCGAACATGATCATCTCTACCGGCGATCACATTATCTCGACCAACGATTGGCTTGGACTAGCATCTCAGCATCTCGCTGCTCTGAAGAAGAATGAATTTCGCGTCAAGCAAGCAACAACGTTGATATCCATGAAAACCGCGACATGAACTTCGCGCGACTTTACAAATCGCATTACCGTATTATCTACGTGGGCCGTGGGGAACGCGTAGCGAACTTCCTCTACAAGTTCATCATCATCATCATCGGAGTATACGAGTTGCTCGGCATTGTACCTATCACCGGAGTATACAAGTTGCTCGGCATTGTACCTGATCCGACGCACCCTCGAGTGTGTCCTCGCATTTGACTACGTGCATCGTGCTTCAAGCCTTACTGGCTTTGTTTTATCGTCTCGCGTTTCGTACCGACGACGACTGTGGTTGTTTGTACCCTTGAGAAGTTCAACAACAATCAATTTAGATGGCATGCACAACCACTTCCGCCGCGCTATCCGCCGCGTCCTCAGCCACGACTTCAGCCTCTTCCAACTGACCTACCCTAGACGCTCCCCTTTCCCAACACCCTGGCTCTCCTCGATTCCGACGCACTACCCAATGTCCTTTTGGCGGCTGCTGCAAGGATCATCACTTTAAGAGGGACTGCCGCAAGTTTCACAGTTCCTAGCTATTCCACGACAACGCGCTACCCACCATCGCCGTTCTTCTCAGCAGCGCAACACTTCCCATGACTCCAAAAACACCCAACAACACCAACCCACCAAAACCACCACCACTAACACTACCTTTTCTGCTCCTATGCCTACTCCCACCTTGACTGATTCTAGTTCCACTCCGCCGCTTTTCTTAATACCACCACCCATTACACCCCCTTCACCGCCTTAAACGGCCGCACCAAGCGTCTCACATCCACCTCCCGATACTCCATCTTATCATATTTGCACCTTTCTGTCAATCAAGATAATTCCAAGTCAGCGTGTGTACCGCCGATTTTCTGCCGCAAGCACATCAACAACCCCCTCCCACGGAAGCCCCCCGTTTTTGTGAAGAAAAAGTGTTTTTGTGGAAGCCCCTCGTTTTTGTTTTTAGCTCCCATTGCACAGGCGCCCTTCGTTCTGTATTTTCCGCTATTCGTTGCTCCTCTCCTCGTTCTGTCTTTTCACCTCGTCGTTACTCCCCTCCTTGTTCTGTATTTTCCGCTATTCATTGCTCCTCTCCTCGTTCTGTCTTTTCACCTCGTCGTTGCTCCCCTCCTCGTTGTCTTTTCACCTCGTCGTTGCTCCCCTCCTCGTTCTGCATTTTCAGCTATTCGTTGATCCACTCCCCGTTCTATAATTTCTGCTATTCGTTGATCCACTCCCCGTTCTATATTTTCTGCTATTCGTTGATCCACTCCTCGTTGTGCTTGTCGGTTTTGGTAGAACCAGCGAATCACGTTCCATCGCGCATTTCACCTGCCACAACGAAGCTGTGCCTGTCAATTTTTCGCGTGCGCAGCTTTCGTGCTTCCTATGTGGTTGGATCGCTCATCTTCGGGATCCTGGACAGACGCTTCTTTGCTGTGTGATTTGTGGTTCTCCTTCGCGCACTCTCGCCTTTTCGCCGCTTTTCTGACCTTTAAAATCCGGTTTTGCTATCGCAGTGAATTCCGTGCTCAGCACCCGCGACGCTATCTGCAATGTTCTTACGTGTCACTGCGACGCTATCTGCAACGTTCTTACGTGCCACAACTGTTTTGCCACTATCGCCACCTTCTACTGCAGTCCACTCGAGTATGACGAAAAAAACTCGCCGCTTGCTCCTCCAACGTTGGCCCATATGGCAACTTCGTTCTTGCGAACACGAAAAAGGGCCACTTTCTTATCTGCCACAGCAGGCTGGCATACTGCAGCCTGGTCTACCCGTGTTCGTTCCTTACACACCGCTGGCGCGTCCGAAGTCTTCCATCTTCGCGTACAGGACGCGGTCGTGCCCATGGCAACTTGCTCGCGCCACAACAACCAAACACCCAACGTTCGCATCAACCCTGTTTACGCCTGTTTTTGCTTCTGTCGACTCCGACCATCGTCATAACCTGGTCACCATGCACCATGCAACATATCTGCCCAAAGGCCACGTTCTCATCAGACGTCTGATACACCGCCATCATATATACCAGCCTGTGTTCCCGCTATCTTTACCCCGCTGCGATCCTCAGTGGCAACAATCGCTTAACGCAAGTCTCCCCAGGCACTTTTGTCGCTATTGTTCTTCAGACCTCGATTTTGCTGACAGTTTCGCTTATCAGATTTCCTGCAATGTCAACCACCGAAGGAACTTCAACGTTGTTCTGACTTTCTCGAATGACGCTTCCAAGCTCCCGTCTACTGTTGCCCGATTGTCACCTGTTCTTCCGCTGTTGCCCCCCCCTTGTCCCCTGTGTTTGATGAGAATGCGCCGGTTTCACTGGGACTGATCACCCCATCACGTGAACCGACCATTCTACGAGCTCATGAACTCCGACGAACCAAAGAGAGAAAACAACAGAGAGAAAACAACAAAAAGTGCACAACAAAGTCGAGCCAACCCGAGCCGACAAAATAACAAGCATGCAAAACAAAAAGCATGCAAAACAAAGTCGAGCCAAACGGAGCCGACCGCGCAAAGTCGACAAAAAGCGCACATTATTCAGAAACAAATGGAGAACCAACTCAAACCCACAATACTGGCGTTTTACCACGCACTGTCGATTCTGCGTCATCTTGTCCTTCCCTGTACGTTAATTATTCTAGCTTTCGTTTGTTAGTTCATTATGTCTTCCTCCCCCTCTGTCTCGCCCAGCCCATCCAAATCCTGCACGTCGGTTACAAGCCCTTGCCACAGAATATCATTCCCTCGGTCAGCTCGGTTGCTCGGATGTTGTTCGTGTTCCTTCTCCTTTTTCTGGCACCATCTACCCCATGAAGTGGGTCCACGGCGTTGCTGTTCACGACTGGGATTTGCATAAGTTGGATGTCAGCTCCGCTTTTATCCAAGCTCCCATTGACGAAGACATCTATGTCTGGCCACCCGAGGGTTATGCTCCTCGCCAACCCACCGATGGTTTCAAAATCATTTACACGCTCCGTAGCTCTTGGTATGGTTGCAAACAAGCTTGTCGTAATTGGTGGCTTTATTTGGCACGCTTTCTCGTCAATGGCTGGGGCTTCGTCCGCGGATCTGGTGACACTTGCCGTTACAAGCTCGCGCTTAATTCTACCGTTGTCCTACGTCTCGTTCTTGTCGTTGATGATCTTCTTGTGACGCACCCTCGTCCTCGCCTTGGTCATTACCCAGCCTTCTTCCTCCGTTTCCGAACCTTCACTAATGTTAACGAGCTTGATCTGACCACTTACGTTGGTCTCCGCATTACGCGTGCTCGTGCACAACCAGACTTGACTCCCGCTCCCAAAAGGTCTTCGTCTTTCTGCGGCTGATTGTCCTGCACCTGGCTCCCCCGATCAGGTCTTCATGGCACGCATCCCTTTTCGTCGTATTGTTGGCTGTGTTTTATTTATCTCCATCATGACTCGCCCTGATATCACTTGGTCCGTCAATCAGTGTGCGCGTTTTTCACACAATCCTGGTAAACCCCACTGGCACGCTTTATCCCACACTCTGCGTTATCTCAACGGTTTTCAGGCTCTTACACTTGTTCTTGGTCGCGATTCTACCCTTCGTCTCTGTGGTTATTCCGACTCCAGCTGGACCGACGACCCTGATGACCGCCACTCCACTACTGACTCTTGTTTTCTCCTTGCTGGCTCTATGATAGCCTACTGCTCAAGTAGTACCTCCTCGCCCGCTCCTCTTTTGAAGCTGAATTGCTCGCTCTTTACGCCGCCGCTACTGCTGAGCTCTCTTTAGGCTTCTCAAACTTTTTGATGCCTTTGGTCTCCCTCGTCACACGGTACTACCAATGTACGTCGATAACAGAACCACCGTCACCCAAGTCCGTCTCCAATGTCTCGCGCGGCGCACCCGCCATATTGATATTCGTTTTTAACAGCACCGCCGAATATCATCGCACCCACATCATTGATCTCCAACACTATCCCCGCCTTGACAACCTTAGCGATATCTTCACCCGTAGTACGGAAGCTCCTCCCTTCCTCCGGCTTCGTGCTCGTTACCTCACCTCGTGACTTCACCCGACATCTCCTGTCTCTTTCTGCCACACTGCCTCTCATGACGTCTTCCTTCAAGCTTCTCCTCTGTAAGCGTCTCACTTCCCCCTTTTTTTTCCTTTTCTTTCTTTTCCAGCACCTGCGTGAGGACATCACTAACCCCTTTTTCCTTTTCTTTCTTTTCCAGCACCTGTGTGAGGAAGCTATGACACTTACCCCTGCACCACGTCCCCATTATAGTTCTCACATCCCCATTTCAGCTCTCACATAAGGGGGCGTTATTACTCAGGCGGGGAATGTGTTGTTGGAGATCTCAATGATGCGATAATATTCATTCGGCAGTGCTGTAAAATCGAATGTCGATGTGGCGGGTGCGCCGCGTCATGCACTGGAGACGGACTGTGCTGTTGTCGACATACATAGGTGCCGTGTGACGAGGGAGAGATCAAAGTCGTCAAAAAGTTTGAGAAGCCAAGTGAGCTGATCGTCAGTTCCAAGTGATAGCAGGGCGAGTCATGACGGAGATAAATAAAACACAGCCAACAATACGACGAAAAGGGATGCGTGCCATGAAGACCTGATCGGGGGAGCCAGGTGCAGGACAATCAGCCGCAGAAAGACGAAGACCTTTTGGGAGCGGGAGTCAATTCGGGTTTACTATTGATAAAGCGATGTTCGCCGAGAATCTTGGGGTGATCCGGCAGCTTGATGTCCTCGGACCGGCGAACGCGGGGGCCGTGGCCTCTTGCTTTTCGCGCAGCTCGGTGGTGAACTTTTTCGGCAGCAAATCTCGATCGATTGCGGGTGGGACTCGATCGCCACTTGCTGCCTCCGAGTTTGTCACCGGCGAGTAGAGGACCGTCGCCTCCAAGTACGGCACCGGCAAATTTGGCGCCACCTGCTTCGTGTTCGGCAGCAACTTGGTTTTCTCCTCGTACAAGATATGTCACTTAATTACCCCTGCTTCTAGTATCCTTACGTCGTAACGCGCCATCGCGACACGGGTGGTGGTCGGGCTGAAAATTTTTTAATATTGCCCTATTTCTATTCCAGATGTGATGAGCGAACTCGCTTGCTTTTAAAATGGTTAATCGTCGTCGTTGATCGTCTCGTCTCCTTTGTTTTCTTAGAGGGGAATGACTTGAGGATCGATGTACTCGAGCCCACTTAATAAACAAATAAATAAATAAACTCCTTGTTCGTGCGCAGGGTCAGAAACAAGTCCAGCTCCGAGGAGGGTGTTGCAACACCTCAGTCATGACGATAAGTTGGCAGCTGAGATGATATGCGCGAGCGCGCCGATATTCACGCCTCGAGCCATGATGTCTGGAAGGCAGCGGTACACCCGGTTACCTTTTCGAGTCGCGTCTAGAGCTTGCCGACTGTTGTTGAGCATCATCACGTCCAAGAGCTTCCTGGATGTTTAGAGAAAGAAGTCCGTCAGGAAATAAATTCCTCGAGCCAATCTCGATGCTGCGAGCGTACTGCTCCTCGGGCTGAGGAAGTGACGTTGCCGTCCTAAAAATTCTTGGCGTGTTGTACTGGTTCACAGGCACGAAGCCGTTGCCGTCCTCCTCCTTACCTTAGCTCACCTTACCGTCGTGATCACGATCTCATCCTCCACGTCGTGGCACGCCACGGGAGGCGACTGCTCCGGGACTCGGCCTGGTCGTCGCATGCGGGGACCGTAACGCAGACATCGTCTACAGACCCCGCCACGTCGTTCAACGAGATGGATGTAGTAATGTCGAAAAACTAGTTTACCATCATTTTGAAAGGACTGGTAAAGTAGAGGAATTTCGTAATATTTATTTTTTACTAACGTAGGAGCAGAAAGAAGGGTAAGGTTGATTTGAAGGAGCGATGAGGCGGTTGTTTTCGTCGTCAGCTGCTGTGTGGGTTAACAGAGAGACGCGCGTGATCTGCCAGGGGTTCACGGGGAAGCAGGGGACCTTCCACAGCCAGGGCGCCCTCGACTACGGGACGCAGGTTGTTGGGGGCGTCACCCCGAAGAAAGGGGGAAGTGTTCACCTCGGTCTCCCGGTTTTTAACACTGTCTCCGAAGCAAAAGAAACCCTCAACCCAGACGCCTCCATGATCTACGTCCCGCCCCCCTTCTGCAAGCAGGCGATCCTCGACGCGATCGCGGCCGAGATTCCTTTGGTGGTGCGTTTGGTTGTTGTTCTGCGACGTTGTCGCCTTGCGTGTCATGCTATGTGTCATGCTTGTGTGCGTGTCATGCTTGTGAGCGTGTCATGCTTGTGAGCGTGTCATGCTTGTGAGCGTGCCATGCTCGTGAGCGTGCCATGCTTGTGACCATGTCATGCTTGCGAGCTTGAGCGTGTCATGCTTGTGTGCGTGTCATGCTTGTGACCGTGCCATGCTCGTGAGCTTGCCATGCTTGTGACCATGTCATTCTTGCGAGCTTGAGCGTGTCATGCTTGTGAGCGTGTCATGCTTGTGAGCGTGTCATGCTTGTGAGCGTGCCATGCTCGTGAGCGTGCCATGCTTGTGACCATGTCATGCTTGCGAGCTTGAGCGTGTCATGCTTGTGTGCGTGTCATGCTTGTGACCGTGCCATGCTCGTGAGCTTGCCATGCTTGTGACCATGTCATGCTTGCGAGCTTGAGCGTGTCATGCTTGTGTGTGTGTCATGCTTGTGAGCGTGCCATGCTTGTGAGCGTGCCATGCTCGCGACCATGTCGTGCTCGCGACCCTGTCGTGCTCGCGACCCCGTCACGTGCTCGCGACCCCGTCACGCGCTCGTCAACAGGTTTGCATCACCGAGGGCATACCGCAGCAGGATATGGTCGCGGTGAAACAGGCGTTGTCGACGCAAAAGGCGACGCGGCTCGTCGGTCCGAACTGCCCGGGGATCATCAAACCCGGGGAATGCAAGATCGGTATCATGCCCGGGTACATCCACAAACCCGGAAAGATCGGCGTCGTGAGCCGTTCCGGAACTTTGACCTACGAAGCCGTGCACCAGACGACCGCCGTCGGCCTTGGGCAGTCGACGTGCGTCGGCATCGGCGGAGACCCGTTCAACGGAACAAATTTTGTCGACGTGCTGGAGAAATTCGTCGAGGATCCCCAAACCGAGGGGATCATTCTGATCGGGGAAATCGGGGGTACGGCCGAGGAAGACGCGGCCGAGTGGCTCAAGGGTAAGACGTCGAAACCGGTTGTCGGCTTCATCGCCGGAACGACCGCGCCCCCGGGTCGCCGCATGGGCCACGCGGGAGCTATCGTTTCGGGGGGGAAGGGCACGGCCGCCGCAAAAATTGCAGCCTTTGAATCCGCCGGCATCCACGTCTCGCGCTCTCCAGCCAAGCTCGGCCTCACCATGCTCAACGCCATGTCTTAAAAATAGTAAAGAAAGGATTGTGGGAGGGATAGCCTAGCCCTATCCAATGGCAAGGCGGTGCTGAGGGCGGTTTGCGACGACGAGGTGCTGGCGATACGTGCGCCGAACTTTACCGCCGCCTTGGATCCACTTAGAAAGTGACAAGTGCAGGCCAGTAAGTTCACCTAGTCCCAATCTCTAACCCCAGTAAGTTCACCTGGTCCCAGTAAGTTCACCTGGTCAGTAAGTTCACCTAGTCCCAATCTCTAACCCCAGTAAGTTCGGCGTAAACCCACTCGTGCTCACACCCACTCACCCCACTCTCCTTCGAGCTCGTCGCTCTCACCTCCGCCAATCTAAGCTGCTTTGCCGTACACGCCGCTGGCCTTTGCGTTCACTCTAAAAACCCCTGTAAGTTCACTTGGCCCCAGTAAGTTCACCTGGTCACTCGCTCCTAGTCCCAATCTCACCCCAGTAAGTTCACCTGGTCCCAGTAGTTCACCTACAGTGCGCGTGTAGACGCCGGGAGGGCTTATCGGTATTGCGCAGCACGTGGAGTAGGGTGGAGTCGTCGACCAAGAAGAGGATATCCTCGGGGTTGCCGATCGACAGAGAGCCACGTAGAGCTGGACGTGACAGAAGACGGGCTTCGCAAAGAGGACGCCGACCTCGCGGGGCGTCTGGCCCTGGCTCTTGTTGATCGTTTGGCGTCGGCGGGCCTTAAGGGATATAGGTTGGAGGAGCCTCGGTGACAACGACACGATCGATCATGTATCTGGTACCGTTGCAGTGGCCGTGCGACGGGTCGAGGTTGCGAAGACTTTAAGCTCGCGATCAAAGTCAACATGCCGTTGGTTCTCAGGGAGTCGAAAACTCGACTGTAAAGAGCGAGGCGTCGTCTTCCGACCCAACCTAGTCGGCCGAAAAGAACTCCGACGCCTCGTCTCCGGGAAAAAAAGGCCGCGGTCATGCGCGCGTTGTCAGCATCGACAACATCGTTTCGACGGGGCGTGAGAATGGCGCGCTCAAAGAGCCGCCGCGCGTCGTGGAAATAGTCTGCGAGGTCGCCGTGGACGGCTTGGAGGATCAATGCCTGGCTCTCGCGCCTACCTGATCCTTACTCTCGCGCCTACCTGATCCTTACCCTAAATCGAGGGACAGACAGACAGACAAACAAACAGACAAACATCTGTCGATTAGTAGTTAGGACAACGCCACATCCCCTTATTCCGCCCGGTATGTTCCTTACCCTTCTTCCCACAATCGAAAATTTGGGAGGCCCTAACGTAACACAAAACGGTCGGCCTAAATGATGTCTCAGCGTGTGAGGAAGCTATGACACTTACCCCTGCACCGCGTATCCAGTATCCTCACGTCTTTCTCTTATCGCTAGTCTAACGCCTCATACCATTCGTAACATGGTAGCAGGTGCAGCGTTCGTTCGTTTCGATCGAACCTGCGCTTGACTTCACGGCGACTCCTCCTCGGCTTCAGTTCATTGCTACGTGTTCGGTTCGTTGTCGTCTATCATGTCCTCGATCGAAATTCAAGCTAGCAAGCTTTCGCACAAACTTGATGCCTTCAGCGGTGCGCGACATTTTTCCACCACTGGCCACGTCGTCTCGCGAACATGATCATCTCCACCGGCGATCACATTATCTCGACCAACGATTGGCTTGGACAAGCATATCGCTGCTCTGCAGAAGCATCCGCTGCTCTGAAGGCGAATTTCGCGTCAAGCAACAACGCTGATATCCATGAAAACCGCGACATGAACTTCACGCGACTTTACAAGCGCATTACCGATGTCTACATGGGCCGTGGGGATCGCGTAGCGAACTTCCTCAACAAGTTCATCATCATCGGAGTATACAAGTTGCTTGGCATTGTACCTATCACCGGCGTTCAAGTTGCTCGGCACTGAACCAATCATCACCGGAGTTCAAGTTGCTCGACATTCTACCTGATCTGACGCACCCTCGAGTGTGTCCTCGCATTTGACTACGTGCATCGTGCTTCAAGCCTTACTGGCTTTGTTTTATCGTCTGGCGTTTCGTACCGATGAATGTGGTTGTACCCTTGAGAAGTTCAACAACAACCAATTTCGATGGCATGCACAACCACTTCCGCCGCGCTATCCGCCGCGTCGTCAGCCACCAGACTCTTCCAAGCTGATGCAAGCACATCAACAACCCCATCCCACGGAAGCCCCTCGCTTTTGTTTTTAGCTCCCATTGCACAGGCGCCCTTCGTTCTGTACTTTCCGCTATTCGTTGCTCAACCCCTCGTTCTGTATTCTCCCCTCGTCGTTGCTCCTCTCCTCGTTCTGTCTTTTCACCTCGTCGTTGCTCCCCTCCTCGTTCTGTATTTTGCCTATTCGTTGCTCCACTCCCCGTTGTGCATTTTCAGCTATTCGTTGATCCACTCCTCGTTGTGCTTGTCGGTTTTGGTAAAACCAGCGAATCACGTTCCATCGCGCATTTCACCTGCCACAACTAAGCTGTGCCTGTCAATTTTTCGCGTGCGCAGTTTTCGTGCTTCCTATGTGGTTGGATCGCTCATCTTCGGGATCCTGGACAGACGCTTCTTTGCTGTGTGATTTGTGGTTCTCCTTCACGCACTTTTTCGCCGCTTTTCTGACCTTTAAAATTCGGTTTTGCTATCGACGTGAATTCCGTGCTCAGCACCCGCGACGCTATCTGCAAGCTATCTGTAACGTTCTTACGTGCCACAACTGTTTTGCCACTGTCGCCAACTTCTACCGGAGTCTATTCGAGTATGACGAACGCGCTTGCTCCTCCAACGTTGGCCCATGAAGCTCACGTTTGTCGATGATCATACGCGCCGCCGCACGCGTTACTTTGCTCCACGACACGATGCCCTTACGAATTCTGTCTACCGTGGTTCGCCCATTCGGATATCGCATTGCCCTCATCTACACCGATCGTGACCGCTCTCTTATGGGCCAATTCGAAACCTTCTGTCTGGGCAACAATATTGCGCTTCGGCGCGCTCCGGCAGCACAGTCCAAAACTTCACAGGCTCACGCTTTTTCCGGTGTTGTGGAACGCTCTCATCGCGCAACCGCGGATATTACTCGCACTCTTTTGGTACATGCGCACCGTCCACCTGATTTTTGGCGTTGGGCCATGGAAACGGCTGACTTCATCTCTGAGCGTATGCCAAATGCCTCTAATCCTGGATATATGACGCCATATGAAATGCTACATGAAACACTCCCGCGTGTCGATTTTCTTCGTGTTTGGGGCTGTCCTGCTGCAATTCTTACTGGCGACAAATGGCCTACCAAAGCTATAACCGGTATCTTCATTGGGTATCCCTCTGCAGGCCCTGGATATCGCATATTGCTTCAACGCCCCACAGGTCCTGTCATCCACACCTCGATTGATGTTGTTTTTGACGAAAATTTCGCTCTGCGTAAGTCACTGTCCACTCAACCCCTTCCTCCGTCTCTAGTGGATTCTCGTTTTCCTGACTTGTTTTATTACGACCCTCGTTTATCTTCGGCCGTAGCCCCAATATCTTCTGTTTTTGATGCTCCGGAGCCGGCCTTATCGGGACTGATCACCCCAGAAACGTCACTGCCTACACTGTTACCGGCCAATACGAAACGTGCACCATTACGTCGTGCCAAACGGGGCCGACCGCGCAAAGTCGACCAACGCGCGTTACAACAACCAACAAACTTTTTTACGGGCCATTTTGTTTCATCCTGTCACAATGTTGATACGGGCCATTCTGATGTCGATACGGGCCATTCGGAAGTCGATACGGGCCATTCTGTTTCCTCTGTCGCTTCTGTTTCCCCCTGTAACTCTTTGTATGTCTCTTCTGTTAGCTTTCGTTTGTTAGTTCATTATGTCTTCCTTCCCCTTTGTTTAGCTAACACCCTTGTTGATCCCCATTCACACGTTTATTACTCTGCTTCCGAAGAAATGTCCCAGTATTCAGACCTTGACGAAACTACTATCACTTCCACCCATTTACGTGAAGCTTTAGCTCCGACCAATCCTGAGCGTCCTGGCTGGTTGCAAGCCATCGCTAAAGAATACAGCTCTCTTGGTCAACTTGGTTGTTGGGATGTGATTCGCCTCCCTGAGACTTTTTCTGGCAACATTTGTACCCTCAAGTGGATCCTCCGCAAGAAGTATGACTCTGGCCGCTTCAAATCGTACAAGGCTCGCCTTGTCGTCCGCGGTTACACCCAGGTTCACGGCATTGATTATCACGACACCTACTCGCCGGTTGCTAACATCGTCACAATACGTGTCTTTCTAACCTTTGTCGCTGTTCATGACTGGGATTTGCACAAGTTGGACGTCAGCTCCGCTTTTATCCAAGCTCCCATTGACGAAGACGTCTATGCCTGGCCACCCGAAGGCTATGCTCCTCGCCAACCCACCGATGGTTCCAAAATCGTTTACAAGCTCCGTCGCTCTTGGTATGGTTGCAAACAAGCTTGTCGTAATTGGTGGCTTTATTTGGAACGCTTCCTTGTCAATGATTGTGGCTTCGTCCGCGGATCTGGTGACACTTGCCATTACAAGCTCGTGCTTAATTCTACCGTTGTCCTCCGTCTCGTTTTGGTCGTTGATGATCTTCTTGTGGCGCACCCTCCTCATTGCATTGGCCATTACCAAGCCTTTTTCCTCCGTTTCCGCGCTTTCACTGACGTCAATGAACTTGATCTTACCTCTTACGTTGGTCTTCGCATTACGCGTGATCGCCCTCGGAGAACCCTCACTCTTGACCAATCCCATGCTATCCGTGAAATCCTTACCGAACATCGCTTCATCAACAGTAAACCCGAACTCACACCCGCTCCCAAAGGTCTTCATCTTTCCGCGGCTGATTGTCCGGTTCCTGGTTCTCCAGATCACATCTTCATGGCATGCATCCCTTTTCGTCGTATTGTTGGCTGTGTTTTATTTATCTCCGTTATGACTCGTCCTGATATCACTTGGTCCGTCAATCAGTGTGCGCGTTTTCCCCACAATCCTGGTAAACCCCACTGGCACGCTTTATCCCACACTCTCAACGGTACTCAGGATCTTGCCCTTATTCTTGGTCGCGATTCTACCCTTCATCTCTGTGGTTATTCCGACTCCAGCTGGGCCGACGACCCTGATGACCGCCACTCTACGACTGGTTTTTGCTTTCTTCTTGCGGGCTCTATGATAGCCTACTGCTCCCGCTCGCAATACTTACTTGCTCGCTCTTCTTTTGAAGCTGTGCTCTTTACGCTGCCACTGCTGAGCTCTCTTGGCCTCTCAAACTTTTTGATGACTTTGATCTCCCTCGTCACACGGTCCCAATGTATGTTGATAATAGCACCACCGTCACCCAAGTTCGTCTCCAATGTCTCACACGGCGCACCCGCCATATTGACATTCGCTTTTACAGTACCGCCGAATATCATCACTACCACATCATTCATCTCAAGCACATACCCCGCCTTCACAATCTTAGCGACATTTTCACCCGCAGTACGGAAGCTCCTTCCTTCCTCCGGCTTCGCGCTCTTTACCTCACTTCATGATCTTCACCCTGATCTCTGCTGTTTTCTTGCCACAATGCCTCTGTGACGTCTTCCTCAAAGCTTCTCCTCTGTGAGCGTCTCACTTACCCCTTTTTTTTTCCTTTTCCTTCTTTTCAAGCACCTGTGTGAGGAAGCTATGACACTTACCCCTGCACCACGTATCCAGAGTATCCTTACGTCTTTCTCTTATCGCTAGTCTAACGCCTCATACCATTCGTAACACAGCGAGTTCATGGTCGAGACACCTGGAAAGGCAGTTTCAACTTGTGGAGATGTTGCCCTTGCGTTAAAGCTTTAAAAATTCAAAGCTTGCGGCCCGACGCGTCCCGTTTGGAATACGCCGTCGCGAACTCGTTCCGGCACTTGGACATCCGCCCTCCCGGCGTAGGTTGGCACCTATTCGCCTCCCGGGCGGGCCGGTTGGCAGCCGGAACGTTCGCAGTGGTGTATGGCCGGGGGGCGAATACGGAAGGTTATCGACGAGTTGGTTGTCAGTCACATCGCGGTCTCCTCGTCGCATGGCGACAAGCTTGATGGTCACTCTCCGCCGACCGACCTTTTTTTCGGCGCTCCTCGTCTACAGGCCCGTGATTCCAGAAGGCTGGCTCCTGTCGGTCCGGCCTGGCTCCCATCATGCTCGGGAGAGGTCTGAGGTGAATCATCTTCGCGCTCCCTTTCGCCTAAGAACTCGCCGGTCATCATGGTTTTTTGTTAACTCACCAGATTTATCTTTTCATTTTTCCTTACGCGCACGCACCGCCTCCGCTTTTGCATGCACTCGCTTTTTTCTTTCACCTCGGCCTTGAGCGTATGGCTCGAGATCGGGACGCGAAATCGCCATCAGCGGTGGACGACCGACCAGGGGTTTTTGAGCGCGGAACAACAACAAAACAGGTTTGAAAAAAAAAACAAATGCCGTTCGTTCGTTGGGCCACAACAAAAAAAACCCTCCGCTCGTCGTGGATTAGTGCGTCCCCGTAGGATCATTTGCCAACCTAGGCGTGCTTCTATCGTCTGTCGTGTGCTGAGGCTAGGGAACCTTGTTCCCTGAAAAAAAAATCTGCCCTCCCAGACTGTTTCAGTCGATGGTCCCTCTGTGACTTAATAATACCACTGCGCGCCAGTTGAAAAAAATAATCAACGTCAGGTTGTCGACTGCTAAGTGGAGGAGGGCACGGTCCTTTTTGAGAGAAGCTCTTGCACTCGACGGCGCTCGAAACGTCGTCGTCGTCGTTTGGGGGGGTGCTGTTGGTGATCAGATTGCGGGCCAATCTCGACTGTCTGGGAGGTCCTTTGCTGCGTATGTCCTCGGCGCGCTTGCGCCCGCGGCTGCTCCGAGTCTGCACTGTGTCCGCGGTTGCAGGGGAAAAGAGGCAACTTCGAATTCATGCCGCCCTTGCCACGAAACACGTCCAATTACGTAATAACTGTGCCCTTTCCCGTTTTTTTGATCGGAAGTCTGTTTACGTGCATCATAGTGGGCGATCGTAAAAGCCGACCGGGACGGGGTGGGGAGCCGTGAAAGGGGCTCGACATGTATTGGGCTTACGGCTCAAGGCTGCGAGGCGGACAACACGCAACAGGCGGTGCGAACAGGAAGGAGGCGGCGGCAAGGGCAAGAGCTGCCGACGAGAAGATGGCGTAGAAGCCGCGGGAGTTGGTGGTATTCGTGCGAGGTAGAAGAGGCCGCAGGAGTCATAAGAGGCGGCGGCGAACAAAAAAAAAGAAGAGCGTCATCTATCTATCAAGGGTAGAGCGAGAGGAGGCCCAGAGGAGGTGCGAGGACTTCACGCGATCAAGCGCTTTCAAAACATCATCAACCTCGGTGTCGTCGTACTCGGGATTGGGCGTTGTTCAAAGCACACCACTGGCGAGCACGACAAAGCCGGTCGTAGTCGATGCAGCCGTCGAGTTTCTTTCTTCCAGATAGGGAAAGTTTATGTTTGATGATTACAAAGGCCTTGAGCAGCCTGGGCCCGAGGCGCGAGCGAAGCACTTTGCTCAGCTTCGTGAACCCGAAGAACCGCTCCTCGCGAGCTTCGGTGCGCAGCCCTTACTACTCTCGAAACAGCAAGGTCTCGGTTATTCGTCGCGGATCATCGAGCTCGCATAAATCTTTGTCATATCGAGACGCTTGCCTTCGTGGCGACTGGCTCTCATCCGCTGCTTGATTCACCGTCGTCGACGAGGTCGAGAATATCGTCGTCGGAGTCGGCAGTCACTCTGTTTCTTCTTCGTATTTGGGTCGGTTCTAGTAGCTGAAGCGAAGCGCGAGTCACTCTGCTGCTTCGTCCCAAGCTGCCTCGAACGTGAACAGTCGCGAGCTCGGCTCAATCTTCTGGTTGAGCTTGAGCGTTGGATTCAACAGCATCAAATCATCACCGCTTTCGCCCGCGCGCAGGTGGTGGCGCCGCTTCAGTTCTTCAAAAAGCATCTAACCGAAAGTTTGAATGGACTGGTCAACAAATCCTCCCGCGGAACGTCGTCTAATTTGCGATTCGGGCCGGTGCCGGCGTGTCGATGCGACGATAAAGGTACACTCGCTCCATATGTCGGCGGGCCACTGGAACAGTCGCCTTCGCGGTCTGGAGAGTGAGTTTCACGGGTGAATGGCCGCAGGCCGAGGAACCTTTTGCCGAAAGCTCTCTGTAGTCGCATCTGTATCAGAACCTAGGCTCTCGTACTGGTCGGGAAACACGTCCTCGATCTCTTGCGCGACATCATCCTCGTTGGCCGTTCTATAACGGACCTCGCGCTAAATTACCAGGCTCCTGCTGCGGATAGAGCCATCTACGTACTGTGATTAGGGTCGGATAAGAAAGTTCGCACGAGCCGTTAACTATGTTTCAGTTTGTACTAAGACATACTCAACGGATCGCTGAGCTATGTTCATTTGTACTCAAGCAGTATGTGCCGCCACGCCGCGAGATCGTCGCGATGGAACTAGTCCCCATAGTGAAGTCGGCATCCTTTCGTCCCCTCACGCAAAAAAAGGGAAAAGCCCACGCGTTGTAGGACCCGTCGTTGCGGCGCGGGCTAGTCTCGTTTTCTTATCCGACCCTACTGTGATGGCAGCCTGCTCAAGGTCGACGCTTACTTACGCAGGATGTGTAGTGAACTCTGCCGTCGTGCTCACATTCTAGGTCATCCAAACTCGTCATCCAAACTCTGCGTCCGGCGACTGATCGGCACGTCTTCGAAGGAAGGTCCCATCGGCGTTGAATCTCCGAACAGCCGTCCAAAAGCGAAGTCGAGTATTGGCGTGCTACCCTTCGGCAGCGTCGCCTTTGCTTCGGCTACCCGCTGCTCCTCAGCACGCTTGTTTCAATCTCTTCGCGCTATTGGTACGACGCTGCTGAAGGCCCCTCCCCCCGAGACATCGTTCGGTCAGCAGCGTTGGAGAGGGTAAGGTGAAAAAGCGAACGAGGGTTTTTAATGTGACCATCGTTTTTGAAACAGCCAGACACTCTCGGATTTTTAATGGATCGCGGGAAGGCCGAAAAAAACAGGCGCCACGACGACGACGGTCGGAAGAACTGGCGCGTCGTCGTCAAAACACCGCCTCGCAGTCGACGGATGGCCGACCCGCGCAATGATGGCCGTCCTCGACGAGGAGGGGACGGGCGGCCGCCGTCACCACTACTCAGGAGGCGTCGCGCCGACTCGCCATCAAAGCTATACTACGAGCGCAACCAAAAAAGGCCAAGGCCGTCGTCGTGGCTTGGAGAAGCTGGTGATCGCGGGCAAGACGGCCGGCGGAGGGTAGATCGAGACCGTTCGCCGACGACGACGAATCCCCGAGCGCGCAGCAAACACCCAGCGTCGCCGCCGCCGCGAGGACTGTAACTGTCGAGACTTGCAGCGCCGTTCTCGATCGCCAGGGCGAAGACGACTTGGCGCACACGACCACTGCCGGCGCGACGGTGGTCAGAGAGACTGGCGCCGTTCTCAGGAGCGACGGTCGTGCTGCTCCCTCGAGCCACGCGCTAGCCAGCAATACCATCGAGGCAGCGACAAATCAAGTGGGGAAAGCTAATGACGGGCCGCGGTGCGACTCCCGAGACGATTCTCTCACTATTTGCGGCGACAAATTCAGCGCTCGCAACTCGTGGATTGAAGCACATCGTCTCGACAGACAGACAGACAGACAGACAGACAGACAGCGAGAAAAAAACGGCTCCTTAGAAGCGAGTTTTCAACAAGAAAACGGCGGCGTTGGAGACAGTCGGAAAAGAAACCCCAGCAGCAGCAGCAGCAGCAGCAGAAAGTTTTTTTCTTCGCGGAGGGAGGCCTTAGCGTATTGTATCGAGAAGGAAGGAGTAGGGCCCAAGAACGAAGTGCACGACTGGCCACCCAGAGTGGATTGAGCTCATCATCATCACCTGGAGACGACAGCTCGACGATAGACTAAATACAAGTGCAGGCCAGTAAGTTCGCCTACTCCCAATCTCTAACCCCAGTAAGTTCACCTTGTCCCAGTAAGTCCACCTGGTCAGTAAGTTCACCTAGTCCAAATCTCTAACCCCAGTAAGTTTGGCGCAAGCCCACTCGTGCTCACACCACTCCACCGAGCTCGTCGCT
The DNA here is from genome assembly GCA_029834535.1 of Chrysophaeum taylorii. Lineage (NCBI taxonomy): Eukaryota > Pelagophyceae > Pelagomonadales > Pelagomonadaceae > Chrysophaeum > Chrysophaeum taylorii. The sequence continues at coordinate 43,485 of JAQMWT010000121.1, forward strand.
CTCACCCCCGCCAATCCAAGCTGCTTCGATCCGCACGCGCCGCCAACCCTTGAGTCACCTTGAGTTTACTCTAAAAACCCCAGTAAGCTCACCTGGTCCCAGTAAGTTCACCTGGTCACTCAGCTCACCTAGTCCCAATCTCCAACCCCAGTAAGTACACCTGGTCCCAGTAAGTTCACCTACAGTGCGCGTGTAGACGCCGGGTGGGCGCTTATCGGTATTGCGGAGCACGTGTGGGGTAGGGTGGAGTCGTCGACTCAGAAGAGCATATTCTCGGGGTTGCCGATCGACAGAGAGCCACGTAGAGCTGGACGTGACAGAAGACGGGCTTGTGGGCAAGAGGACGCCGACCTCGCGGGGCGTCTGGCCCTGGCTCTTGGTGATCGTTTGGCGTCGGCGGGCCTTAAGGGATACAGGTTGGAGGAGCCTCGGTGACAACGACACGATCCATCATGTATCTGGTACCGTTGCAGTGGCCGTGCGACGGGTCGAGGTTGCGAAGACATTAAGCTCGCGATCAAAGTCAACATGCCGTTGGTTGTCAGGGAGTTGAAAACTCGACTGTAAAGAGCGAGGCGTCGTCTTCCGACCCAGCCTAGTCAGCCGAAAAGAACTCCGACGCCTCGTCTCCGGGGAAAAAAGGCCGCGGTCATGCGCGCGTTGTCAGCATCGACAACATCGTTTCGACGGGGCGTGAGAATGGCGCGCTGAAAGAGCCGCCGCGGGTCGTGGAAATAGTCTGCGAGGTCGCCGTAGACGGCTTGGAGGATCACTGTCTGGCTCTCGCGCCTACCTGATCCTTACCCTAAATCGAGGGACAAACAGACAGACAGACAGACAGACAGACAGACAAACAAACAGACAAACATCTGTCGATTAGTAGTTAGGAAAGGAGCGTGTTTTGTTTGATGAAACAGCCGCGACGCTCGAAACTCGGACCGGATGTTGCTCGCGCCGAAGGAGGAGCAGGCGCCTGTGAAATGGATCGTTTTTGAGAGCAAGCAACAAGGCCCGCGCCAAGCTGCGAAGAAGAAGAGATTGGAGTCAACAAAGTGCGCCATATAATACACTCCTCAACCGTCGACTTGTTCAGAACCGGCGCGGCGGAGGACGCGAGAAAGTTCCGTTCAACAACGCCAACTACAAACTTGTGTGCGGCCATTTTTTCGCCCTCGTGGAAGAAATGTTCATATCTTCGCCCGCAACTCGCACCACCGGATCAGCTTGAAGATGATCGAGCAAAATAATAATCGAGGCGAAGCGTGCCGCCGTGAACTGCGACGAGATGGTCGAGGAGGACGTACTTTACTTTGCGGGAATCAATCCACGGAGTCGCGCCGAGCTCAAGGCGGCGGCAATTATGTGGATGTGCACGGCGCCATATCGGTCGGCCTTGTCTCCTGAACCTCGACGACGAGACGCTCCATTTTTTTTTTTCGTGAACTACGCCGACAACAACAAAGGGAACGCCAAGACCAAGTTTGGGGCCGGCAAACAAGGGTGACGTCTGCTGCTGGGCCGAACGAAAAGCGCGAGTGCAACACTGTCGCGTGATGTGCTGGGGCCTGTGCGGGGTCACGATTTATTTATACGCGGCTTTGCTTTTTTTTTTTCTCGGCGGCATGCTTCGCGATGCGTGGCAACGCTGCAAGGACGGCTGCGGTCTCGACAACTTCGCCGTCTGCGACTCCAGCAAACTCTCAAGAACTGCTGCGAGATCTGCGGGGACCTCAAAACAGAAGCGGTCGTGCAGTAAGAAGGCGTGCAAAAAGGCGCGCTGAAGGATCTTGCATTTGCCGTGCCGGATGATGCTGATGCTGAAGACGAGGAGGAGGAGGACAGAAATGCCGAATTCTTTCGAGCGCGAGATCGACGATCGTCGCCGCCGTCCCCAGCCACGAACCAACCAGCTACCTCAGACCCGCCCCAAAGCAGCGACACTCCGGGAACTCATGCTTATTTCGACACATAGGGTGGCTCTCCCCTTCCTCATGCTAATTTTTAGTGTCGGGGACTGCTAGCCATTACACCATGCCACGGCCACTTTAAACTAGGGTATGCAGGTCTGTCTGTCTGTCTGTCTGTCCGAAAGGAAGGAGAGAGTGGTCGGGAGTGCGCCCGAGCGTCGCACATCGCTCGTTGGTCGAGTTCGGTCCATGGTAGGGCTCTCGCAACGAAACTGAAGAAAAGTGTCGAAGAAGGGTTTGGGTCACCTTGATCGAGGGTAAAGATTGGGTACGATGGATCGACCGGGAAGAAAGAGATGGCGCCGCGAGAACGAGGATGGGTTTTGGCCCCGTCGTCGACAGCAGACAGTGGACTGGGGGCGCAGCGATGATACCCCCCGTCCACGGGAATGGGATCGCCGGGAAACGACGATTACGAATTTCGAGATTCGGAAGATCGAAGCGCTGTCAAACTACGACGACGAGCGACAGCTCAAAGTGCGGAAAAACCTGTCCCGGAGGTACGATGACTACTACCCGGGGCGCGACGACCAGCGTTGCGGCAATCGAGACCGGCGTCTTCGTCTCTCTGAAGACGACGACGAGGACTCTTACCCGCGGCGCGACTTGTCGTATCGCCCTTTGTCGCCGCCGAGAAGACGACCGCCGCGTGGCGCGAACGACTACCAGTGGTGCGACGACGACGGTCGACGACACTCGCACCGTTCTCGGTCGCCGGCGCGACGAGGGGGTGGGACGCAGCGCAGCGGCAACGCCCGCTACGCAGACTGTCGCGGCGCCGACGACGCGAGCCGCGCGCGAGGTAGCACTGGTGCCGAGGCCCCGCGATGGCAACAAATACAGTGGGGAAAGCTAATGACGGGCCGCGGCGCAACTCCCGAGTCGATTCTCTCGCTCTTTGCGGCTCGAGGCGACAAATTCAGCGCTCGTAACTTGGCAACTGCCGCGCACCGCGTCGCCAAGTTTGGAGGAAATGGCAACGCGCGAGCTGATCGCCGCGTCGTTGCCCTCGCAGACGCCTGTCAGCGCTGCATTCGAGAGTTCGACGCGCAGGCGCTCGCCAACACGGCTTGGGCTTTCGCGACGGCGGGTGTCGAGGCACCTGAACTCTTCGCGGCGATCGCCGGCGCGGCGGCTCCTTCGCGGCTGGAAGAGTTCAATCCGCAGGCGCTCGCTAACGTGGCGTGGGCCTTCGCGACGGCGCGCATCGAGGCGCCTCAACTCTTCGCGGCGATCGCCGGCGCGGCGGCTCCTTCGCGGCTGGAAGAGTTCAATCCGCAGGCGCTCGCTAACGTGGCGTGGGCCTTCGCGACGGCGCGCATCGAGGCGCCTCGACTCTTCGCGGCGATCGCCGGCGCGGCGGCTCCTTCGCGGCTGAAAGAGTTCGAACCGCAGGCGCTCGCTAATTTGGCGTGGGCGTTCGCGACGGCGGTCGTCGAGGCACCTCGACTCTTCGCGGCGATCGCCGGAGCGGCTCGTTCGCGGCTGGGCGAGTTCAACTCGCAGAACCTCGCCAACACGGCATGGGCCTTCGCGACGGCGGGTGTTCAGGCACCTGAACTCTTCGCGGCGATCGCTGACGCGGCTCCTTCGCGGCTGAAAGAGTTCAGTCCTCAGGGCCTCGCCAACACGGCGTGGGCGTTCGCGACGGCGGGTGTCGAGGCATCTCAGCTCTTCGCGGCGATCGCCGCCGCGGCTCCTTCGCGGCTGAAAGAGTTCAATCCGCAGAACCTCGCCAATATGGCGTGGGCCTTCGCGACGGCGGGTGTTGAGGCATCTCAGCTCTTCGCGGCGATCGCCGGCGCGGCGGCTCCTTCGCGGCTGGAAGAGTTCAATCCGCAGGCGCTCGCTAACGTCGCGTGGGCGTTCGCGACGGCGCGCATCGAGGCACCCCAACTCTTCGCGGCGATCGCCGGCGCGGCTTCATCGCGGCTTGGCGAGTTCAAACCGCAAGACCTCTCCAACACGGCGTGGGCCTTCGCGACGGTGGGCGTCGACGCAGCTCAGCTCTTTGCGGCGATCGCTGACGCGGCTTCTTCGCGGCTGGACGAGTTCAGTCCGCAGGCGCTCGCTAACATGGCGTGGGCGTTCGCGACGGCGGGCATTGACGCGCCTCAACTCTTCGCGGCGATCGCCGACGCGGCTCCTTCGCGGCTGGGCGAGTTCAATCCGCAGAACCTCGCCAGCACGGCGTGGGCCTTCGCGACGGCGGGCATCAACGCACCTCAGCTCTTCGCGGCGATCGCCGACGCGGCTCGTTCGCGCCTGCGCGAGTTCAATCCGCAGGGCCTCGCTAATTTGGGGTGGGCATTCGCGACGGCGAGCATCGAGGCACCTCATCTCTTCGCGGCGATCGCCGACGCGGCTCCTTCGCGGTTGGACGAGTTCAATCCGCAGAACCTCGCCAGCACGGCGTGGGCCTTCGCGACGGCGGGCATCAACGCACCTCAGCTCTTCGCGGCGATCGCCGACGCGGCTCGTTCGCGCCTGCGCGAGTTCAATCCGCAGAACCTCGCCAACACCGCGTGGGCCTTCGCGAAGACGGGCATCGAAGCGCCCCAGCTCTTCGACGCGATTGCCCCGGCTGCCCGGTCGCGGCTTGGCGAATTTAATCCGCAGGACCTCGCCAACACAGCGTGGGCGTTTGCCTGCACCGACTGGAAAAAGGACCCCGAGTTTTATGCCGAGCTCGCCTACATCGTCGTGACAGATCTCGATGCTCTGGACGATCGTGGGCTTTCCCAGTTCCACTTAGCCTCGTTGCACTCAAATCTTGAGTGGCCCGACCGCCTGATCCCACTATCATCAAACCATCGAAAGACGATCCAGGAAGCGCTTCAACGACAGGTCCCATCACCATCCCAACTCCAACGCGACGTTGCGACCGCGCTCGACCGAGTTGGCTGGACGCACGTCTTCGAGCACGCGACCGCAGAGGGATTGTCGCTCGACATGGCTCAACCCGACACCAAACGTGCTGTGGAAGTCGACGGGCCATACCACTACCTCAAGAGAACAAGAGTTGAGAACGGCCCTACGCGCTTCAAGTCCCGACTGTTGCAGCGGCTCGGCTGGAACGTTGCCCACGTTCCGTTCTTTGAGTGGAACGTCCTTGACGGCGAGCAAGAACAAGACTCGTACCTCCGGGCCAAGCTGTTCTTCGCAAATGCGTAACACCGAAGTCTACATATGTTGAAGCCGACTCACTCTTATGAAAGTGAAAAGGGGGAGCAGCAAGACCCCAAAAGGAAAAGGTTTCATCTGCGGCGTTTAAAATGCCGACCTTACATCTCGTTTCGAGAAAATAGCATGTTTGCCGGGGGGGGGGGCAGGAAAGCCTTAATTAATGGCCCCTCCAGATCGCCATTGGCGCTGCCGTCAGTGTGGTGGTAGCATGGAGGCCTTGCGAACTTCTGTTCGAGATGGTCTTCTCGCCAGTAGAAGTCTCTTATTTATTTATTTATTTATTTATTTATTTATTTATTTATTATCAGGGTTCTAAATAAAGTTTAATTTAACGTCAAATAAGTAAGGGAGGGATTTAACAAGTCGTACACTTTTAGCCCCGCAGTACCAAAATGCAAAGTGGTGGGGGGGGGGGAATCAGCACCCCACTTTGAGGTATATTTCAGCCACACAAACAACATCTCGCCAAACCTGAGGCTGGCGGATTGTTTTAAAGATACTCTTGACACAAGGGTGACGTGCTGTCACGGAAACAAGATGACGTCATAAAGAAAGGGCGACCCTTAGGAAGGAGGATAAGCCCAAGATGTATGGTAAGCCCGTGGTTGTTAGCACGAATCAACTCCGGTCGAGTGGGGTAGCGTAATTTCCCGTTGCGAGGGTCGAGTAAAATAATGATGGCATACCCTCGGACGGTGGGCAATGGAGCAAGCATGGAGTGGATTTTAGAGCCGAGTTTGCGGTCACTTCCACGAAGGTACCCTATATAGCGACTATGAGATAGGTGGTGATCTTCCAGAGCAAAATGAGAATCCTCGTAATCGAAAGAGTTGTCGGTGGCCTTGTAGGTAAGGCAGCCAGGCATCACGAGAGAGCATCTGGACAAGAGTTTTTGTATGGCGGTGCAATAGGTGGCAGCGGAGCCAACTTGGGGAAGGGCTTGGACAATCCACAAGTAACCCATAAACGGCTCCAAAAATATGGACCTGTCCCGGTCGCGGGGGATGTCGGAAGCAGCGAACGTATACGTGCTCCCAAAGGCGTTGATGGGGGTCTTTTGGTTGGTGGTGGCGTTCTCTATGGTGAGGTTGCTATCAGAATGGTGGCCACCAGTTAAGAAGTAGGAGTTGTGTAATGTTGACGAGGTTGTAAGTAATAACCTGTGTGACGGTTGGTTAGTTTCGAAAACGGTTATGTAATAGGACACAGGAGTGGGTGAGTTAGTGTGTAAGCTGGCAAACAAGTTATAGAGGATTGTAAAAACCTTGACGTGTATAGGGTAGGTTGCATTGGGTAGCGGCTCCATAGAGGAGCGTTTAAAGCACAGCGGATGATAAGTACACTCGGATTGAACAGAGTGCGTACGTTGCTCGTGAGCCTGTTGTGAGTGAAGACGAAGAAGTAACATATTGAGGGATTCAAGGTCAGCCATAGTAAGCTGAACAGAACCTGTGCGAGAGTAAGGTGCAAACGTTTTAGGAACGGGGATATATGGAGGATCGGGGAACACCCGGATCCAGTCTTTGGATACGTGTTTAGGTAGCCAAAGGCGCTTGGGAATAGCTTGTAGATCATCCACGATCTTTAGGAAGGGGCGTGGATGGAGGATAGGCCACGACAATATTTTAATTGGTCCAGTAGAATATCTGCGTGCGATGCATATCCATCTTTCTCTAGATTGGTAGTCGCCACAGAGGTAGGTCGGGAACCTATCAACAACATCGACACTGTAATCGAGTGTAGTATGGATAAGGTTGGCTACTGTGATGTGGTCTTGATGACAGTGCTTATGTGGAGGCGTCATCTCCGCCAGTAGTACCAAGGGCTGGAGTAACTTGATGACAGACAACATGCTGTCGAAAAGAGAATCGTCCAGCAGGCTGTGTAAGTCTTCTGTCTTATGCTGTTTTGTTAAATTTCTGTTTGTGCAAGGAGGGGTGATCTCAATTATATCGCAGTAGAATGTGCGCCTTTCCTCTGGTGAGATTAGGTGAAGATGGTTAATAAAGGCGGGGGGAGATTCAAATAATAATACAGTAGGGAAACGGTGGCGTAACATACGAACAAGCGTATCATCAGACTCAACAGCAACTTTTACATTGATATTTAAGCCTAAGTCATTAGTGGCTTGAGATAGGAACGCCGGAGTTGACAAACCAGAGCAAAGTAAGATGACAGAGGGTTTGCGGAGATTGGACTCTTGTGAGAGAAACACTGGGCGTGAAAGTAGTCAAGTTAATGGCTGGGTATTTTGCTGAACAAATTTGTAATTGTTTCCGAAGATTGAGAACCAAAGGACGAATCCACGGGCGATCTGGTAGAACACTTTGGAGCAGGTAGTTGTAGTATGCCAGTAGATCCCTGTTTTTTCATGGTATCGCTTGAGGGGAAATGCGAGGGAACGAAATTCGAGTTGCTTGTCGCGAGCGATGTTGTAAGTGAGACAAGGGAGAGCAGGTAAATTAGCTGCTATGTAGTGTATGGGGATACGTACATCTTTGTCTATGCGGCTCGTGACAGCGCTGAGCTTTGGCTCAGCTCGATCATTGAACACAGTGATAGGGTTCGTCTGGTTCCACTCGAGCATGCTCAGAATAGCGAGATGTCGGTCATGCACTGGCTGAAGACAGACATAAAGCGAAGTCGATCTTAACATAGCCAACTTGTGGATGATCTGGTAGGGGAACAACAATGTTACGTGTTAACATCATGTGTGAGGCACGTTGTTGTCCTGTAGCCGTCTGAATAACAATCGGCGCGTATTTGGAGTCCAGTGGAATTATATGATTGGGTATTGCAAAATCGTAAGTGGACATCAATGAGATGGTAGCACAAGAGTCAAAATATAGAAAAGAGCAATGTGGAGGGACACTGTTTACCTTCATGTAGTTGGTGAGGAAGGCGTTTTCCGAATGTGGGCAAGTAGTGGAGAGGCTGGCTGTGAAGAAGTTTTCTCCAGCAATAACAGATTCGTTTGAATAATAATCGGTTGAACAGGTGGTGATGGTTCGTCAGCCTCATCAGCCATGCCGTGATTTTCATCAAATGACGATAGCGAAGTATGATCGGCATCCCTTTTGGTTTCGGCTTGTGATGGTAGGTTGAGGGCAGATTGGACCTGTGATGATAGCGAGGACAATAACGCTGGTGGTAAAGCCGAGATGGCGGAAGCGGTAAAGAGGTTAGGCACGGTATTGGAAGGATTACCCTGTGTGTTTGTAGTAGGAGGAGTTGCCTTTGGGGTGGGAGCAGTAGCAACAGTATGATGTTGTGGCTCCACGTAGTTTAACGACTTTTCGGTCGAGGATAGATGAACGTCTACATCATAAATGATGTCTTCTGCAAACATGAGCTGTTCGTTTATAACTACTGTTGTCCTCAGTAGATGTCGTTGACAGAATGTCAGCTGATTGCAATAGAGTCTCAAATAACTTGTTGATATTTTGTAGAAGCTGAGCCGTGGTATCATTGTCTGTCACATGCTTCGTGAGTTCGCTACACTGTTCTCGCAGGGTGTTTAAGGTGTGGTTTGTTCGATCTAATAATTTCATGTTAGACCGAGAGGACCTGTCAAAAGTGCGGGGGTAAATTGGGCGATCATGGGACTGTCCTGTAGTTTTCTTGGTGACATAAGAATCACCAGAACGGTAGTATGATAAATCGCTGCGAGAGAAAGGCTGGCGAGCATCATTAGAGTTACGCAAGCGTCTAGCATTGAATGTGGAAGATGTACCAGGTTGAGACGCAGTGATGAAGGCGAGTGTGTTAGCAGTTTGAGTCAGACTTTTGTCTGCTAAATCCAGCGTGTTTGTAAGTTGTAACTTTGGCTTTGGTTGAGATGATAAACCTTCGACATAGGGTTGCCAAGAAACAGGGCGTTCTAAGCGTCTTTTGTTCGACCCATTTGATACTACATTATATAAGTCTAATGCGCATTCTAAAATGTAGCTAGGGTTGGTAGGGTGACACGATCGTTCAGTTTCTGGCACAGGCCGAGATGAAGATCGGGTTTCATACATATAACACCAATCTACCCAACCACGATCGTAACGATTGTTGCTGGTATTATCGGCATAATGCCGATGTATCTCTTCATAATTTTTTTTTCTACAAAGAGTACCAAAGTCGAATTGAAGGTCAGTCTCTTCCTGGTTAAGTTGGTAAGAGATTTGGCTGAATGCTAGGACAGCTTCGATAAATACATGGACATACCAGTTAGGATTATAAACAACAGAGTAAAACTGCTGTTTCAAGTAGGACACATCAGTAGTCGTAACAGACTCGTAGTGGCTAAAGGCAATGAGCATAATAGCTCGAGAGCCTTGTTGGGTAAATAACTTTTGTTACATACCTCATTGATGGCGGGCCAGGCCGCAAGTGCTGTGGTTTTCCAACACTTTCAAGATTGAAATAAGTATGCAAGAATGTAGCATACGTATTCTGATAAGTGTGCCAGTCAGCAGCAGTTAACGAAAACATAGTAACAGGGGCACGAACACGGGTGTCGAAAGCTAATGCTTTCGGGTGCGCGCGATTTAAGATTCGTTCCTCTTCTAAGAATCGAGCATTGATTTCAGGACGTATTGCCTTGACTTCATAGTCGTAACAGACGGTAGTTAGCTGAGCTACTTCTGCATCAGGTAAGTGGGGGAAAGCTTCGCCGGTGAAATGCCATTCCTGATACTCAGGGGGCAATTCATCATCAACAGCTAAACGGAGATGATCAGCAGCCCTATCGGTCTTCCATTCAAGGAAAACGCGATCGAGAATTTGATTCCGGAGGATCTATCTCGTAGTCCTTGCATGACCGAGTGTATGCTTCGTACGAGTCGTACTCGAGGAAGGCATCGGCATGACTGGACCGTAATAATTGTTGAACATGCTTAATTTGCAAGGATACCTTGCGGTTCCGAAGCTGAAATCGATTTCCTTCGTTAAGAAACTCAACTACAGGAGCTTCGAGCTTCAATATATCCGCACCTGTGATCGCCTTGGGTGCGGCTCGTGCTGCGTGTTCTGCCATAGCAGTTGACGGGGAACCTGTGGGTTCAGTCACGCAGTTGACACTGTCTAGACATTCGAAGGGGGTCTGTCTATCTATCGGTGTCTATGTACACTCATGGTCCGTTTTCGATGAAAATAAATGTGTCTATATGACGACTGTGTAAGCTGTGAGTCCAGAGTAGTGTCGCTAAGCGTAGTCACTCAGGCAGCTGGTTAGTTTTGGTGCTCTCAAGGAGCTTGTTAAGTGCATTGCCATGGAATGTACGAGTGGACGTACCCAAATTATTCCATAACATGCGTGCAATAGTACAGCTCAGGATTCATAAGGCACCGTCATTTAAGGAAAAGGGGGAAACTAAGGTGGTAAGGTATTAGAAATGTGGTAAGGGAGAAAGGGTAAGAGAGTATAATCTATGGGTAAGGGTTTGTGGTGCGTCGCGTGGCGCTGCTGAGAAAAGCCGAAGAGCGCGATACCAGGTCGGCAGCGTATGTACTGGAAGTGGTGCTGGACGCTCCTGCAACTGTTGATGGCCTCCACGAACGAAACGCGTGGCTCCACGGGTTTTACAACTCGGGTGACAAGCTTCGCCAAGTAGCGACCAACGTGCCAGAGGGTTTACGACGAATACGACGACGACGGCGAAAACGATGTCGACCTCACGATCGATCCGACACTCAAGCATCCCTTTGAAAAGGTCTTCCTCTTTGATAGCGGCGACGGCGTCGAGTGGTTCCAGTCTCCGGCTCTCCAGACGACCAAGATTGGCATTCAGCACCAAGGCTTCTGGGACTCGGACAATTTTCGTTTTCAGGTCGAGGACGTCCTCGATGTCATGGAGATTTGGTTCCCTCATCACCAGATCCTAATTGGGGTTGACCGTCGGAAGACGACAAGTTCAAACCCGACAGCTTCGACGTCAACAACGCGTCCGCCGGCGTCGGGGCGGCAAGACGCCGCACCTCCTCCAAACCTCGACGAAACTCGATGCGGGCTGCATCGAAGCTCATCCGGCCATCTTCGAACTCAAGGTCGGAGCGCAGCGGAAAGGGCGAGCGGCAGAAGGTGGTCGATTAGTGGAACGTCAAGCTCGAGCCTGGTCAAGACCAGCGCATGAACTTCCAGCCGGGTGACCCACCCACCCCGACTGGAAGCCCGAGGCCTACGTCGGCAAAGCGAAGGAATTCACAAAACGATCTTCGAGCACGGTTGGTTTGATTCCTTAGAAGCGGCTGTCGTATTAGCAGCTCGCCCTTGACCCTTGCCACATCCTACTCTCGTCACCGAATAGCTCGCCGGAGTTGGCGTTGAGTGCGGCTGCGGCCAGTCAAAGCGGCACTACCGCCAACATAACACCGGAACAGAAAGTGAGATGGCGCGGCGACAACGTGGGCGCGTCTTCGACATCATTTTCCCCGAAAACCTTCCGCCTCTTCCGGCTCGCGCGGCTCTCAATCGCGTCGCCCTCGAGTATAGGAAGAGCGGGAAAAACAGGACGGCGAGGGGTCTTCCTGAGCGGCGGGCGGCAAAATGGGAGGCAGCGGCAAGAAACCGGCGGCGTCGAAGAAACTGGCGGCTTCGGTCGGCAAGTTGACCGTGACGCCGGACCTCGAGGGGAGATTTAAAAGATACGCGCGGCGCGGGCAAAAGAGTTTGGTGCCTGGAGGGTGGCGGGAGCACGGCGCCAGGATCGGCGCGAAAGAAGAAGGACACGGCCACGATAATCGACTTGGACCCGAGGCATCCCGTGATTCAAGGGCGGAAGAACAACCCGCCCGGCATCAGGACGATGGCCAAGTTCAAGATGGAAAAGCAGGAAGGCCGCGGCGACGAGAATTTGCGGTGGGAGTCTGTGGTTGAGACCTGGGCCCGAGACTTCAACAAAACGGCAGTTGCGCGCCGAGCTACTCGGCAAGGCGCAGCAGCATCTCGCCAGCAACCCTGGCGCATCATCGAGGGCGCGGCCACAGAAAAGAAATTTCTACTTTGTCTACCGCTGCGAGCATCTTCGAGCTGATCGAGGCACGCGTCAAGCAGCAGGTTTGCAGGAATGGATAAACCGGGCACCAAGGAGTTTTTCCGCTACCTCAAACGGGACTTTCCCGAGGTCTATAGCGCATACGTCGAGAGCAAACCAAGACCTCGATCACTACGGGCGCCGACGGCCAGATCGTCGAGCGCTATGGAAGCGGGCGGCGTGGTCTTTTCACGTCGACTGCGCGATTTGGATGGCGAAGGACGTGCGCGCGCTGATGTTGGGTTCCACCAAAGCGGCCAGGAAGTTCTTCGGTAAATTGGACCAAAGGTACCGCGCTCCGTCACGGCTCAACTTGATCTTGCATTCCATCTTCGAGGTGCTGCGCGGTTAAGCTCATCAGCACCGTCCGGGAAGAAGGCCCGCATGCGAGCGCGTGGACACCGTGTTGAGAACGTGAGCCGCTCGTTTGTTGCCATCACTTTGAAAATAGTCCAGCTTGAGGAAGATGGATGTGGTCGGTCGAGGAACTCCGCGAGGCCGGCAAGAATATCCTGGACTTCGAGGCTCTAAAGGAAGTCAACGTCCGGCTGGGCGATTGTTCTCGGCGGAGCGGCGAACGGCCGTCTCGCCGTGCGCCGGAATTGTCGCGCGCTGGTGCACGCCCCACATCCTCGCCCTTGTCGAGAGCGACGTCGAAAAGGACGTGCCGGAGTACGCGGCGCACGCGAAGGCGCTCCGAACTAGGCACGCGGCTGTCCGTGGATCGACCAAGAACTGCTTTAAGAAGATCGACGCCGGCGTCAAGGCTTACCCAGTTTTATGAACAAGACCGTCAACAGGCACTATACGCGAGGACTGCTGCCGAATAATAATAGAACGTTTGATTTGGAGCTCGAGGAGGAAATTGGAGAACGGTCGTCGTTGAGGACATCGAGGAGGCGCTGCCACCGCGAGTTGTTCATGCTGACGATGACGACCAGGACGATGCCGCCGCGGTCGTTGTCGCCAGAGCGGCCGACCGCGGATGATTGGGACGTTGAAACGGCTGACACAGCCGAGCCCGAGGTTCCACCCAAGACGACGACGCGGCGCGAGTACCCGAGCAACACGACAGACTCGACCAATTCCCCGCACTACCGCCGCAACCCAGATCTGAAGCAAGAGGATCGCCAGGTCGAGGCCTTTCTTGATCCGCCGCTGCTAGGCGAAGTCACCAACAAGACGCAAGCCCACAAGTATACGGATACGATCGAGGGCGTTGTCGAGCCGCGTATACCATCCAATTGCGCAACCATTACAAGCGAGGGACTCTGGTGTTGCCAAAAAAACTGGACGAAGCGCCCGAATCACGATGAGCTCGCGAACACGACGCAAACAGGGATGGTCCCCATTATCAAGAAGATGCTCGAGGGTCAAGTCCATCGACGGGCGCGTTTCGTGTCCGGACAGCAGCGTGCTCGCGTTGGACGTTGGCTTCAACTGCGACGAGGACGATAGACTCTGAGGAGCGAGCGACCGATTTTCTCTGCAGCAGATAGAGATAAAGCCGGGAAAATTTTTTTTACTCGCCTCGCAGGAGTTCGAGAAGCACGTCGACGACTTGCTGCGCGACGCGGAGAAAGCGGGCGCGGATACTGCAGCAAGATGAGCACTTGGCACGGTCGCTCGTGGTGGCGGCGTGAACAAGGGACTAACTGCCCCTTCACCTAGCAAGCGAGGCACGAAGCGCCGCCGCCGCTCCACACAAGAGAAAAACGAAGACGCCGCCGTCGTTGTCGACGGCCCGGACGAATCACGCTGGGCGCCGTGCCAATCTGGCTCGTGCCCGCGCAGCCCGGCGGGCTTTGATGCCGACAGCGACGACGACGACGACAGCGACGACGCCGGCCACCGAGCCGTTCGTGCTACCGGCGTCCAAGTATACCAATGACGCGCGACGCAAGGAGAAGACCTTGTTCTTCGCCAACCTCGAGCTGAATACGTACGGGTGCCTTTTTGCAGGCAGTTCAAGAAGAAGAAGAATAAGTCTGGGTGTTCGCCTTCCTCGCTGCCTTCAAAGACGAGTACCCCATCCCCTCTCCTTCGAGCGCACCTCTCGGCGCCGATGACGGAGGCGGACGTTAAGAGCATCTTCTCCTCGCACGCGGGTCGTAAAGCTCCGCAACCGGCTCGGCTCGCGGAGCTGGTGTTTCTGAGGGCCATAATGTTCATCGCGATGAACTCGGACAAGCTGCCCTGGACTTACGACGAGATCTGGCAAAAGTACAAGGAACTTCGTCAAGAAAGATACGCGCCGAGGTGGTTTTTGTACCGCGTGGTACGAGGAGGAGGAGGAGGAGGAGGAACCGGAGACTGAACCCGAGGATTGAAGAGAAGGACGAGGAGGGCGTTATCGACTTGTGCGATGACGCCGACTACTAAGACGACGCCGCGACGTCTCCGTCCCCACGACCTCGCCGTCCGCACACGCTCCTCTTACGCTGGAAACGAGAAATTCGGGGGGACGGGACTCGAGTGCGCGATTGTTGAGCTTGGAGTTGTTCTTGGCGATGCGCGAGAATATCTTTGACTCGCTGGACGATCGACGATCGGATCGGGGGAGGAACTGATTTACCCTGGAGCTGGAACCGAAGAACCAGGACGTCGATTTCGTCCGGGGCGAAGTCGGAAGGGGTGCATTGAGATGTTAGTTTCTCGGTGCGAGTGCGACCGAGTGCCGTCTTGAATTCCGGGCTCGGCGTGCGACACTCGAGCGGCTTCTCGCGCCAATCGGGGCCGATTCGGAAAATGACGAGCTTGCCGCGCTCGTCGCGGAATCCATCCTGGCCGACGGATCGTGGCGTCGAGTGCGGGAGGCATCGATACGGGGGTGAATTGCTGGACCGACACGATTCGCTCTTCGGCGGTTCCGTAAACCACCGGATCGGATCTCGTACGGTGCGCTCGGTGATGAGGAAGGGGGCCGTGCCACTCCGGTCGCAACTTGTTTTGGGACTGCGGAATAATACGAATTGCATTCGACATCCACGTGCTCGGCGGCGGCGGCGTCGTCGTAAGCGAGTTTTCTTGCGTCTTCTTGGCACGTGATCCCGGCGATTACTTTCGAGTAGTAGTGCTTGACTAACGCGTCGGATCGTGGTCGCGGCAAAAAAAACCGGGTCAGGCCGAACCAACAAGGTGTGTAGTCCGTGGGCAACATCGGCTGCCGGCGTGAATGGCGAGATTTGCGTGCCGGGCATGAACTTTCTTGTAGTAGCAATACGACGCGTACCGGACGAGGGCCGGCCAGTCGGTGATGCTGCGACTTCCGAAAGTTAAGACGATAACGTGCGTTGAATTGACGAACAAACGTGCGAAATAAATGACCTGTTTCGCACACTCTCATTTCCATTATCCGCGACTATATATGCACCACCACCGTGGGAGACGACATCCCTCAAGTAAAATCTTGTCCAAAAACGCGAATTGAATAATCATATGTTTTGTGTCGATCAGAGCAGCTTTAATTTCAAGAAATGCGACATCGTACGTTGCGAGTACGTACGTATACGGTGGTCAGCGCCTCGCAGAGGTCCAATCAAATCCGAATCATCGAAACCTTGTGTTGTCATCAACTTCATATACAAGGTACGGATGATGACTTGATCTTTCTGTTCAGAGTCGAGATTTCGTCTGATGCGCTGCTGCATGTTTCATCCTCAGCTTGTTCTTTCGCTATCTGATAGATGTCCCGAGCTCTGCCCCTTTCTTCCTTCGGAAGCACGAAAAGATGGCTCGATGGGCTTTGGGTTCGCGTCTTTGAATCGGAGGGACACCGGTCGAGGGTCCTCGTAACGGTATTGAGGAACGCCCGAGAGTCAGTCAGTGCGCCAACACATACGAGTTTGGCATTCTCGTCCGTCCAAGTGTGAGTTTTTCGCTGGATGCCGAACTCGTCGACTACCTTTTCTTCCTTCGTGGGGTTCGTTCTTGTGCCTCGTTCTCTTTCAGATCGTTAGGGCTATTGCGGTAGCGCCGTCTTCGTCCCGCGGTGCCTTTTTTCCGTGGTACGTCAAACCGTTCCTCGTACTTGAACCGGACGGGCTCTTTGGCGTGCATCCATCCGTAGTTTTGCTGCGCTGGATGAAAGGCTGCGCAGGGTCGAGTCCGAGTTTGGCGGCGAAGGTATCTCGAATAGTGCCGCACGTCTTGGGACGTCGGATGAGCTGAAGATGCCAGCTCGTGATGATGATCACGGGTACTCGTGAGGGTCCGGCGGCCATAGGTCGACGACGGTGATGAAACCTTGCCGCAACGTGATTTTCGAGCGGATTGAAGGTTCCTGCTGGATGATCCATCGTCCGACTCTGGAAGAGCTTGATGTGGTCGCGGAGACTCCTTTCCCGGCGTCGCGGGCCGTAAGGTTGCACACGAGGCGGAATACCAACGAAAAGTGGGTATAGGCTTTGATGCGGGTAACCGTTGACCAGAGAAAGGACCCTGTCATCATACCGGTGTGCTGGACGACAGGTACTCCCGGAAAGTTTCTCTCGTGGATGTCTTTGGCGGTGTCGGATGCGTCAACGACGACGAGCACGACCTTCTTCCGAACCATTCGTTGCTCCGGTAGATACCCCGGGTGCCTCCTTCAATCCCGCCGAAGAACATCACGACGGCCGTCACGTTCTGAGGGATCCAAAAGAGCGGCGCCTGGTGCTTGTCGATGATCGCTTGGTCGGCGATTCTTGGGACTTGGGCGGTTCTTGGGACTTGGGCGTTTCTTGGGACTTGGGCGGTTCTTGGGGCTGCGGGGCTTGCGGGCGCGGCTTGATTGATGATCTTCGAAAGGCCGTCTGTTTCTCCGGGGTCTGGAGTTGGGTAGCTGGTGATCGAGACCGTAAAGGAGGCCGTGCCCTCGTGCGAGTTTCCCATTGGCAATGGGGTACTTCTTCTTGGCACTTAACGATGTCCCCCCGCGCGAGCTCTTGACCTGGGATGATCGATCGACGTCGGCGTGTCGTCCGGGTCGGAGCGGTCACGCGTCGAACAGGTTCCGGCGCCGATTTGCTCCACGCTAGGCGCCGACGAAGGCTTCTCCGGGCTTGAGCGCTCGACCGGGATGTTGTGGGTTCGACCGGGATCGATGCGCTGGGAGCCGGTCGCGAGCGCTCGGATCTCGGACGCTTTCGGGTCGTTGCTCGGCATAGATGGGTCCTCGGCTAAGGTGATGGCGCTATGCTGAGGAGGAGGAGGCGGCGAGAGTAGATCCTCTTCCGTGAGCAAGCAGCCCTCTCTTGCCACCTTCGACTCTGCGTCATCGCTTGCCCTCGAAAACCGCAAATTGGCGCTACGACGGCGTGTGTTTCGTACGCTACCCGATAGTGGATGGCGGGTGACCGAACGATCTCCCTAGCGTATAGGAGCTTCATCATCTCGAAGACTGTTTGGTTTCGCGAGAGGGAGATTCGGTCTCGGGGATAAATAATCCGCGACAACGCCGCCCAAGGCTCGCGACAGGCGTAGTAGGTGACGTCGGCCATTCCGTCCACACCGATCACCGTGGCATACGATGAGTCGCCCGGCTTATTGAACGCGTGGATGGGCATGAACGTGTCAGGCTACCGGCTTCCCAGCAGTTAAGGACGCGCAGGTCTCTGCCGATCGTTTCGGCGTTGATGGGGGCGAAAGAGGAGTAAATGCGCATGGCAAAGGCTCGCTCGCGGATCGGCGGGTAGCTCTTGGATTCTCCGCCGTAACCGACGGCCTCTTTCTTCGCGCTCTCGAACCCGAAAAAAAGTCGGGAAATCTTCGTTCCTCGTTTTTCCGCTGCTCTTTTCGTTCTTCGGGTGGCTCGGGCTCCTTGTTGATTCTCTTCTTGTTTTGGAGAGGGAGGGCTCTGTCCCTTGTCGGTTTCGGCTGTTTGTTCCGATCCTTCCGGTTCCTGGGCGGGTTCCTCGACTGGTGCGGGCGACTCGCTGTTTCCGCTGCCGATATCGCGAACAGGCAGTGTCCGCGGCGGGTACCCCCTTGGGGAGAGTGCGGCGTCGCCCTCGACGTTGATATCGTTCTCGGGCGTGCTGCCGTCGTCGTCATATGGTCGTTTCTGTCGGACGCGTCGCCGTCCGCATCCGTCGGGTTTTGTCGGTAGGGGTCCGCGAATGCTTTTTAGAAGGGCATCTGTTATTGCTGTGGCGATCCGCGCGGATGACTGACTGAATAGGGCAAGGATCAGTTCTCTGGATTTTTTTTTTCCGTTCGTCCGAACCGTCGCCGTCCGAATCGGTGTCATCGTCGATGAGGGCGCTGAGTTCGTCATTGACGGCGGCGTGCGGATTTGTGATCCCGTTCGGTTAGCGTCGCTGTCGTCGGAGTCAGACGGGTGCTCCTTGGTTGCTTCCGTTCCAGAGTCGGCGGCGTCATCACCTTTTTTCGGACGTGTTCTTGATGAGGGCCGTCGGCGGCGTCATCACCTTTTTTCGGACGTGTTCTTGATGTTTCGGCGTCCGAGTCGTGCGGTCCACGCTGGATGTCCTCGATGTTTCTGGCTTAGCCAGAGACGATAGCGCGTTCTCCTCTCGACCAGGCCGACCGTCATCAGGCGCCTGGGGGGTGAGTGATCGAGGGTCGACCACCGGCTCGGGGTCTACGTCTATGTGCGATATCGGTCTCTGCTTGCGCTTTTTTGTCTAGCTCGTCCTCGGGGACCACGTCGAGAGCAGTCGGCCGGGATCGCGCCCGGCTTTGGCGGCGGTTCGCTCGGCTCGGTGGTGTCACCGGGTGCACGGAGCGCAGCAGTGCTCCAAAAATTTCTCCGTCGGTGCTGCTGGTCGACCCGAGGGGCGTGGCGTCGGTGATGGAGCTGCTCCGTCCCTCGATTGAAGGCCCAAAGAAAGACAAGACCCCGCGTGATCCATCGAGAATTGCGTACTCGATCTCGAGGGGAGTTTCGCGCTGCGAGCACGCGCTCGACGATCGCTTCGACCTCGTTGGCCTGCACGGCGCCAGCACCCGGTGAGGCGGTGGCGTTCAAAATTGGCGGGCGGTCCTCGGTCGCCGTTGGCTCGTGCTGCTTTCTGTTCTCTCTTCCAGGCTCCTCCGTAAGGGATGGGTTCTTGTCCCTGCCGTCGTCGCGCCTTCATCGCTTGCTTATACTACGCGTTTTCGGGCGAGGGCATCGGAGGGAGCCATCGGCAGCATTTCGCGTATGGTCGATCTCGTAGTGTTTTGTCGCGTATGCGCCGGGTTTCTCGCGGTCGCGCGGGTCGCGCGGCGGCGGGTTGGTGGTCTTGCCGGGGTGTGCCCCTTCTGCCGCGCTTTGAAAAACTGGATCTCGTGCCGGAGGATTAGACTTTGTACATCTGCGAAGGTGTTGTACTGTAATCTAGGCTGATCGCATCGCCCCATACGAATCTTTTTTCAACAGCTTCGTCGATGTGCCAGTCCGGCGATCATTCATTTGGTGAGTGAATCATCTCGATGCTATCCATCGACGTGCCGTCAGCGAGCGACTTGAGGTAGATTCGCCCTCCTTCTTCGGCGTGGTGGTGGCCTGCGTGATGTTCCGGACCTTGTGGAAGGCTTCCTCCGGTCGAGGGGCGGGTCGGCAGGCTTGGCGGAGCTGCTGGAGGATACGCTTGCTTGACGCGGGAGAGGTTCAGGTCGCGAAGCAAGCTGTCGGATCTCCTCCTTGTACGGCGTCTGGCTGTCGGCGTGGAATTGCAGATAGAACGACTCGGGGTGGCCGAACGAAGTACACAGTGCCTCGCCATTCGCCCTTCCTCCAACGTCGGTTGGTGGCGTACGTCGTCCGCGAGCCCAAACGAAAGCGAGCTAATAGAATAGTGGTCCTTCGACAACTCTCCGACGGTATCTTCCGGAAGCCAGGGCGGCGGTGGATAGCCCTTGGCCCGTGGCGGCTCTCACTAGCGCGGCGACGATATCGTCGGCCTTCGTGGGTTCCTTCTCTTCCTCGTGGGCTCGCGGACGATTCGCTTGCTCCGCGCGTCGGACCGGCGGTGCGCTGCTCTCGGCGGCTCGGAGTCGGATTCGTCGTGGTTCGAGTCGCGAGGCGATTCGGGTCGCGGTGGTTGCGCTCGCTGCTCTCGACGCGTCTGGAGCGACCGCATTTCCTCCCAAAGATCTTGGATTTCGGTCGCTGCTGCTCCGCGTCCTCGCGAGCGCGGTCGGAGCGCGTTCTGAAGGGCTTTCCTTCTCCTCACGGGTCGCGGTTTCGAGTCGAGCCGTCGCCGCCTCTTCGATCTGCGCCGCGATTTCTTGGGCTGCGCTCTTCGTCGCGCTCTTGCGCCTGCTTCTGTATCTCTCGGTTTGCAAACCGATCGCGCTCCTCCTCGCGCTCTCGCGCTTGCTTTCGACTCTCCTCGTCTTGTATTCGGATGCTTCGCACTTCTTCATCTTGCCGGGTGCGCTGCTGCAGCTGGTCTTGGAGCAACGATACCATCTCCTGCAGCTCGCGAACTGCTCGGTAGAGCTTTCGGCGGCGGCGCGCTCATCGGCGGGTTCGGTTCGAGTCGTGGCCGGGGCGCTCGGCTACTCGCCCGTCGACTCTTCGTCTTTTCTCTCTTCGGCTTCTGCCGGTCTTTCGGTTTCTCGGCCTGGCTCGTGTGCGGCGGCCGGCGCCGGCATGCCAGGTGGCTGCGTCGGCGGGGTCTCTTTTTCTTCCGCCCCTTCTCTCCCGGCGTCGCGGGGGACGTCTTCATCTCGTATGATGCGTCGCTTCGGCATTGTTGCTGACGCTGTCTCTTTCAGTGCTTCTGTTTTGGCTTGGCCCGTCTTTTCGGACTCCGCTCACTCCTTTCCGGTGGTCGGCGATTTGTTTGTCCTCGGGCTTGTCGGGCGAGTCGATGCTCGTCTCCAAATTTCGCGCAAATATACGTTTTTCACACGTATGCCGCGTTCGACGCTCCGCTCAGGACCTCGTCGGGAAGCTTATTTGCCACTCAGTTCCCAAACTGGTGGTGATACCGAGAGATGTTGTCTCGGCTGGGTACCCTTCTTTTGTTGTGGTGCGTGTCTTCGCGCGGGCGTACGATCTCGTCGACGATCGTACGGAGCACGTTACGTGTGCTAGTCTTCTCTCGAGCGCCTTCAAGAGCTTCGGGGGTGACCCTTTCCCCGCGGCAACTACCGGCGGTGCTTGTGTTGTTCCCAACGCTTGACTTGCGGTTGCAGGTTAGGAAGAGATCTCGCCGATGTAGCAATTTCTCGTATCCTCCACCACCACCTGCGGCAGGAAAGGATTATGCGCGCTGACTTCTTACCCTGCTTCGACTGTGCCCTCGACGTCTCGTCGAGGGTGCCGAGCGGGTTGAGGAGCGCTTCCTTCCTGTCGATCAACCTTCTTCAAACTGCTCACGAGTTTCAATCCGAAGACTCGTGAAATGATGATTCACGGTTGAGATATGTCGATTTGAAAGAAAGAGGGAAGCGCCTGGTGGCGTTGCAATACGTGCGTCAGGGGCTGAAGTAGAGTCCAGTACGGGAAGTGGGGTAGAGATCGGTAGAACTAGGGGTAAGGATGGCGGTGCAAGGGTTACCGCCACACGGGCTATTTCAAAGGCCGCGTTGTGACAGCCGGTCCGGCCTAGAGAGGCGGGAGAAATGGGTATCCGCTACACCTTCCTTTTTGCCCGCCACCTTCCCCGGTCCCCGCACCTTCCCCGGTCCCCGCACTTTCTCCGTCCCCGCTCTTTCCCCGGTCCCCGCGACTTTCCCCGTCCCCCTTATGCCTCTTAAGGTACTTGTCCTTTTAGAGCTGCACGTTTACAGGACTGAACCGGCGGGACGCACGAGAGAGTATGCTTGGGGGGGTTAGGGGGGATCAGAGTACGCGGTGGTCCCGGGTTAAGGAGTCCTTGGGCGCGAGGAACTCCCGCGGAAACGCCCCCCCCACCCGGGTCTTTACTACTAATTGGCAGATGTTTGTCTGTCTGTCTTTAAAAGTCGACTGCGAAGAGGGGGGTGTGTGTGTGGTGCATGAAGGATGTGGGTGATTTTGTGGGGCAGGAGGGATGTGCCTGACGGGCGGAGATAAGTATGCGGGCCCTAGTCTGGGTCATCGCCGAGTCGTGGGGCAAGCGAAGAGAGGACGGGCCCCGCCCGGAGGTCGTACGCATGCTGCCGCCGGACGTATGTGCGACGAAGGGTAACGTCCTGCTGGGATCGGGCGGCCTGGGTGGGGCTCCATGAGGCGGCGACTTGGGCGAGGGCGTTTGTCTGTCTGTCTTTAAATGTCGACTGCTAAGAGGGGGGTGTGTGGGGGGGGCATGAAGGATGTGGGTGGATTTGTGGGGTAGGAGGGATGTGCCTGACGGGCGGTGATAATTTGTCTGTCTGTAAATGTTGACTCCTAAGAGGGGGGTGTGTGGGGGGCCCACGAAGGATGTGGGTGGGTTTGTGGGGTAGGAGGGTCTGTCCGCCGAATCAGGGTAAGGCTAAGGTAGGCACGCGAGCCAAACATTGATCCTCCAAGCCGTCTACGGCGACCTCGCAGACTATTTCCACGACCCGCGTCGGCTCTTTCATCGCGCCATTCTCACGCCCCGTCGAAACGATGTTGTCGATGCTGACAACGTGCGCATGACCGCGGCCCTTTTTTCCCGGAGACGAGGCGTCGGAGTTCTTCTTTTCGGCCGACTAGGTTGGGTCGGAAGACGACGCCTCGCTCTTTACAGTATAGTTTTCAACTCCCTGACAACCAACGGCATGCTGACTTTGATCGCGAGCTTAAAGTCTTCGCAACCTCGACCCGTCTCGCACGGCCACTGCAACGGTGCCAGATACATCATCGATCGTGTCGTTGTCACCGAGGCTCCTCCAACCTGTATCCCTTAAGGCCCGCCGACGCCAAACGACGATCACCAAGAGCCAGGGCGCAGACGCCCCGCGAGGTCGGCGTCCTCTTGCCCAAGCCCGTCTTCTGTCACGTCCAGCTCTACGTGGCTCTCTGTCGAGTCGGCGACCCCGAGGATATCCTCTTCTGGGTCGAAGACTCCACCCTACCCCACACGTGCTGCGCAATACCGATAAGCCCCCTCCCGGCGTCTACACGCGCACTGTAGGTGAACTTACTGGGACCAGGTAAACTTACTGGGGTTTGAGATTGGGACTAGGTGAATTTAGTGACCAGGTGAGCTTACTGGGACCAGGTGAACTTACTGGGGTTTTAAGAGTAAACGCAAAGGTTAGCGGCGCGTGCGGATCAAAGCAGCTTAGATTGGCGGGGTTGAGAGCGACGAGCTCAAAGGAGAGTGGGGTTAGTGGGTGTGAACACGAGTGGGTTTACGCCGGGTTAGAGATTGGGACTAAGTGAACTAACTACCAGGTGAACCTACTGGGACCAGGTGAACTTACTAGGGTTGGAGATTGGAGACTAGGTGAACTTACTGGCCTGCACATGTTTACTCCTAAACCACCCTGAGAGAGGGTGTGGCTTCGCGAGGAAAGAGGGTCCTCAGAAAGCGGGGAAGCCGCGGAGTAAGAGGAAGGTGCGGGGACGAGGAGAGTGCGAGGACGGGGAGGTCGCGAGGAAAGAGGAAGGTGCGGGGAGCGGGGAGGTCGCGAGGAAAGAGGAAGGTGCGGGGAGCGGGGAGGTCGCGAGGAAGAGGAAGGTGCGGGGAGCGGGGGCATCGCGGGGAAGAGGAAGGTGCGAGGTCGGGGAAGGTGCGGTGAGAAAAGGTGCGGGGGCGGGGAAGGTGCGGGGCGCGGGGAAGGTGCGGAGACGGGGGGGTTCCCCTTTCGACTCTCGGAATTATGATGTCATTGGTCCAAGATACCGATTGACCAAAAAACTTTTAAGTGACCGAAGTTGTTGAAGGTTTACGGTGATCACAACTTATATGATGTTGCAAACTTCAACTTTTCCCAAAAAAAAAGGAAGCCCAACCTTCGAGTTTCCTAACTACTAATCGACAGATGTTTGTCTGTCTGTCTGTCTGTTTGTTTGTTTGTCCCTCGATTTAGGGTAAGGATCAGGTAGGCGCGAGAGTAAGGATCAGGTAGGCGCGAGAGCCAGACAGTGATCCACCAAGCCGTCTACGGCGACCTCGCAGACTATTTCCACGAGCCGCGGCGGCTCTTTCAGCGCGCCATTCTCACGCCCCGTCGAAACGATGTTGTCGATGCTGACAACGCGCGCATGACCGCGGCCTTTTTTTCCCGGAGACGAGGCGTCGGAGTTCTTTTCGGCTGACTAGGCTGGGTCGGAAGACGACGCCTCGCTCTTTACAGTAGAGTTTTCAACTCCCTGACAACCAACGGCATGCTGACTTTGATCGCGAGCTTAATGTCTTCGCAACCTCGACCCGTCGCACGGCCACTGCAACGGTACCAGATACATGATCGATCGTGTCGTTGTCACCGAGGCTCCTCCAGATACATGATCGATCGTGTCGTTGTCACCGAGGCTCCTCCAACCTGTATCGCTTAAGGCCCGCCTACGCCAAACGATCAACAAGAGCCAGGGCCAGACGTCCCGCGAGGTCGGCGTCCTCTTGGCGAAGCCCGTCTTCTGCCACGTCCAGCTCGACGTGGCTCTCTGTCGATCGGCAACCCCGAGGATATCCTCTTCTGGGTCGACGACTCCGCCCTACCCCACACGTGCTGCGCAATGCCGATAAGCCCCCTCCCGGCGTCTACACGCGCACTATAGGTGAACTTACTGGGACCACGTGAACTTACTGGGGTTAAAGATTGGGACTAGGTGGGCTGAGTGACCAGGTGAAACTGGGACCAGGTGAACATACTGGGGTTTTCAGAGTAAAGGGTTTTTAGAGTAAACTCAAAGGTTGGCGGCGCGTGCGGACCAAAGCAGCTTAGATTGGCGGAGGCGAGAGCGACGAGCTCAAAGGAGTTGGTTAGAGCTAGGTGAACTTACTGACCAGGTGACCTTATATGAAACTTACTGGGATTAGGTGAACTTACTGGGGTTAGAGATAGGTGAACTTACTGGCCTGCACTTGTACTCGCTAACCCTTAAAGGGTTAGTGTTGTTTTTTCGAGAAGTTGGTCGCGATGGATCGACGCCGCGGAAATGGAAGGCGGCAAAACCGGGGGTACAACAAAGACCAAAAGGATTCCCCGATACGACGACGAATCCCCGAGGATCCCCAAGGAGAAGGTAAGACGCAGCGCGGCGGCCACGCGCGAGCGAGCGGAGCTGAGGCGCCGCGAGGGCACCAAATAAGGTGGGGAATGCAGATGACGGGGCGCGGTGCGACTTCCGAGTCGATTCTCTCACTCTTCGTGGCTCGCGGCAAAAAATTCAGCGCTCGAAATTTGGCGACTGCCGCGCACCGTGTTGCCAAGTTTGGAGGCCGAGGAAATGACAACGTGCGATGTGATCGTCGCGTGATCGCCCTCGCAGACGCCTGTCAGCGCTGCATTCGAGAGTTCAATCCGCAGGACCTCTCCAACACGGCGTGGGCGTTCGCGACGGCGGGCATCGAGGCGCCTCAACTCTTCGCGGCGATCGCCGGCGTGGCTCCTTCGCGGCTGGACGAGTTCAATCCGCAGGACCTCGCTAACGTGGCGTGGGCCTTCGCCAAGGCGGGCATCGAGGCACCTCGGCTCTTCGCGGCGATCGCTGACGTGATTCCTTCGCGGCTGAAAGAATTCAATCAGCAGAACCTCGCCAACACGACGTGGGCTTTCGCGATTGCGGGCATCGAGGCACCTCAGCTCTTCGCGGCGATCGCTGACGCGGCTCTTTCGCGGCTGAAAGAGTTCAATCCGCAGAACCTCGCCAACACGGCGTGGGCATTCGCGACGGTGGGCATCGACGCAGCTCAGCTCTTTGCGGCGATCGCTGACGCGGCTCCTTCGCGGCTGAAAGAGTTCAATCCGCAGAACCTCGCCAACACGGCGTGGGCATTCGCGAGGGCGGACATCGAGGCGCCTCAACTCTTCGCGGCGATCGCCGGCGCGGCTCTTTCGCGGCTGGACGAGTTCAATCCGCAGGACCTCTCTAACACGGCGTGGGCATTCGCGAGGGCGGGCATCGAGGCGCCTCAACTCTTCGCGGCGATCGCCGGCGCGGCTCCTTCTCGGCTGGGCGAGTTCAAAGCGCAGGAGCTCTCCAACACGGCGTGGGCCTTCGCGACTGCAGGCATCGAGGCGCCTCGACTCTTTACGGCGATCGCTGACGCGGCTCTTTCGCGGCTGAAAGAGTTCAATCCGCAGGGCCTCGCCAACACGGCGTGGGCATTCGCGACGGTGGGCATCGACGCAGCTCAGCTCTTTGCGGCGATCGCTGACGCGGCTCTTTCGCGGCTGGGCGAGTTCAGTCCGCAGGGCCTCGCCAACACGGCGTGGGCATTCGCGACGGTGGGCATCGACGCAGCTCAACTCTTCGCGGCGATCGCCGGTGCGGCTCTTTCGCGGCTGGACGAGTTCAATCCGCAGGACCTCTCTAACACGGCATGGGTATTCGCGAGGGCGGGCATCGACGCAGCTCAGCTCTTCGCGGCGATCGCCGGCGCGGCTCTTTCGCGGCTGGACGAGTTCAATCCGCAGGGCCTCGCCAACACGGCGTGGGCATTCGCGAGGGCGGGCATCGACGCAGCTCAGCTCTTCGCGGCGATCGCCGGCGCGGCTCTTTCGCGGCTGGACGAGTTCAATCCGCAGGCGCTCACGAAAGTGGCGTGGGCATTCGCGACGGCGGGTGTTGAGGCGCCTGAACTCTTCGCGGCGATCGCTGACGCGGCTCCTTCGCGGTTGGGCGAGTTCAATCCGCAGGCGCTCTCCAACACGGCGTGGGCCTTCGCGACTGCGGGCATCGAGGCGCCTCGACTCTTCGCGGCGATCGCTGACGTGGCTCCTTCGCGGCTGGAAGAGTTCAATCCGCAGAACCTCGCAAACACGGCTTGGGCGTTTGCCACGGCAGGCATCAAGGCACCTCAGCTCTTCGACGCGATTGCCCTGGCGGCCCGGTCGCGGCTTGGCGAGTTCAATCCGCAGAACCTCGCAAACACGGTTTGGGCGTTTGCCACGGCAGGCATCAAGGCACCTCAGCTCTTCGACGCGATTGCCCTGGCGGTCCGGTCGCGGCTTGGCGAATTTAATCCTCAGGAGCTCGCGAACACAGCGTGGGGATTTGCCTGCGCCGACTGGAACATGGACCCCGAATTCTTCGCCGAACTCGCCTACGTCGTCGCGTCCGACCTCGATGCTCTCGATGATCGTGGCCTGTCCCAGTTCCACTTTGCCTCGTTGCACACATATCTTGAGTGGCCCGACCACCGCCTGAGCCCACTATCATCAAACCACCGAAAGACGATCCAGGAAGCGCTTCAACGTGAGGGCCGATCGCCATCCCAACTCCAACGCGACGTCGCGACCGCTTTAGACCGAGTTGGCTGGAAGCCGCACATCTTCGAGCACGTGACCGAAGAGGGATTGTCGCTCGACATGGCTCAACCCGACACCAAACGTGCTGTGGAAGTCGACGGGCCGTCCCACTATCTCAAAAGAACGAGGGTTCAAAACGGCTCGACGCGCTTCAAGTCCCGACTACTACGGCGGCTCGGCTGGAACGTTGTTCGCGTTCCTTTTTTTGATTGGGGCGCTCTCGAGGGCGAGCGAGAACAAGACTCTTACCTCCGGGCCAAGCTGTTGTTCGCAAATGCGTAATACCGAAGGTAGGGGCCATTGAGAAAATCGGAGGTGCACGGCCACGGCGAAGCCGACCCGAACACGCTCGCGGGTTTATTTGACGATCCGATCGCGGGGGATGCGTGCGAAGGGAGACGGTGGTAGTGGTTCGGACTTGATATTTCCAGTTTCAGCACTGCTAGCGCTGATGATAATCGGCGCTACGACGGGGTATGGTGTCGACGAAGCGAGTTGTTTGGTGAGTCGGAGACGCGTCCTCGGCTAGACATCATCCGCGGGCTTTTGGCTCCCGTTCTTTTCCACGACTTCCGGTCCGACGACTACGGTGAGCGCGTAGAAGTCAAGCGAGTCAGGGCATAGCCGAGCTATACCCGTCGAACAGCACCTCCACGCGTTGGCGGCATATCTGGGTGGTGTGTCGGAGCTGCGCGTCGCTTCCGCTTTTCGCTCGTCGGCTTTGGGTGCGGAGACCCGAGAGAGCGTAGAGATCGGTCGACGTACCAAAACACTCCGACAAACTCGTGGAGAATCTGATTCGACGATGATTATGCGTGTGACACACCTCGAGGGGTGAGAGTGGGAGCTCGCCCAACCTTCCATCGCTTCACCGTCGACCCGCGCGCGACGCTGGGTGCGGATCGACAAAACCGGCACCATCCCGATTGTTGCTCGAGGGAAAGACGCCGTCGTCTTACCTACCTCCTGGAGCTGTAAATTGGTCGCGACGTTCGCGTGCCTTTCGCGTAAAAAACACCGTCTTCACCTCCTCGTTCGTCGGGTTCGCCGTGCTCGCCGTCCCTCCACATAGCGTCGCCCGACCATTCTCGAATGTGTGCAGGCTGGCCTGGATGTTCTCGAGCATGATGACATCCTTGTGTCGAGCTCGCCGAAAATTTTCGTCTTGGCTCGCCATCGACTGAGCGCTTCGTTTGACTACAACAAGAACTCCTGATAGGCCTCGATCTCCGACCTCGAAGGCCTGGTAGTCGGTCGGTCGAGAGAGAGTAGCACCAATCCGCAGCCAGTTCCCAGCACCGACGCGACAGCCTCGGAGATCTCGGCCGGTGGAAGTGCGAAAAGTTTCGAGTACAACCGCCGGAGCTTTTTGGACGGCCTTGGCCTCCAAAAAGGTTGAGCTTGTTGACGTCGGCGTCTTTGCTGGACTGGAGCTTGCGGTACTCCTCCTTCGAACACGAGAGACTCGAGCACGGGTGCGTCTTCCTTGGCCACCTTGTCCGTCTGCTGCACGGTGGCCCTCGAGCTCGGCAATCTTGGCTTCGAGAAGACTTCTCGGCGTCGATAAAAGAGCGCGCTGCTTGGACTTGGCGTCTTTGTGTCGGTTGATCAGCACCTCGAGCCGCGAACGACGCGGACAACCTCCTCCAGCTGCAACTCGGCCTGCTCGCAGCCACCACCTCAGCGTCAATTAAGAGCGTCGCCGTCGTGCGCCGCCGCCGCGTCGTGGTGTCTCTCCGCCTGCAAGGCGGCGGCGCGGTTGGACTGCGACTCGATGCCCCTGGCGCGCAACGTCGCTAACTGCTTCTCGAGTTGTTGCGACAGGTGTCTGTTGCGACAGGTGTCTGTTGCGACAGGTGTCTGTTGCGACAGGCGTCTGTTGCGACAGGTGTCTGTTGCGACAGGTGTCTGTTGCGACAGGTGTCTGTTGCGACAGGCGTCTGTTGCGACAGGTGTCTGTTGCGACAGGTGTCTGTTGCGACAGGTGTCTGTTGCGACAGGTGTCTGTTGCGACAGGTGTCTGTTGCGACAGGTGTCTGTTGCGACAGGTGTCTGTTGCGACAGGTGTCTGTTGCGACAGGTGTTGCTCCTTCTTAAGCCGCGGCCCAGATATGCCGCGCGAGCCCCTGCAAGCCCTGACGCGACGATGTTCACGAAGATCACCGAGCTCGAGTCGGAGCGATTCGACCGTCGCACGCGCGAAAGTTACGGTATGATCTCGAAGACACGGACCGCCAGGCCGAATGTCCGCGTGTCGAGAGTCGGTGGACCTCGCTTGAATTGTGGCTTTCGTTGCCGCCAAGACAGTCGAGCACGCATACTAGGTGACAGGACGTTCGCCAGCGACAAAATCCGACAAGAGGCTTGTGGCGAGCGCGGTGGCACCATCGTTTCGGCACCGGGGATAGATGATTAGTATAGTGGGCAGGTTCGAGGCATGTTTCAAACTAAGCCTTGCAACTTTGGAGGGATCGGTGCCCCCCCCCTAGGCTAGGACGACGACGGGTCCCGCAGCACCTGAGTAGTAGTGGCTCTACAATGTAGGCTACAGTAGTTTGGCAGGGAAATTTGGTTTCGAAAGGGGGGTGTTTTTGGCGACGCTGAATGGGTCGCCAAAAAGGAATGGGAATGTGGCGGCCTCATGGTAGAATGGGGCGGCGTCTCCGAGGTCCATGAGGTAGTCGCGTTCGGTTCGGTTCGTTTCGGTTCTCCTCGGACCTGGACTCTCATCCTCCTCCTCGAGGGCGGGCGCTCGTCGACGGTGTCTGGCTCGTTGACCTCGCCATATGTTCGCGGGGGGCGGTTCGTTGTCGTCGTCATCATCGACGTCGTCTCGAGGACTGGACGCGAACAATATCCCGACGACGACGACAAGTTTTTTACTCTGGCTCGGAGTCGCGCTTATGGCTACAGTGATTTATTTATTTATTGATTTATTTATTTATTTATTTATTTATTTATTTATTTATTTATTTATTTATTTATTTATTTATTTATTTCTTTCTTTTCCTGCAGCCGTTAGCGGCCCCCTCGCCCAGCAAAACGCTGTTCCCCCCCCCCCTCGGATGCGGCCGTCGCCAAGCCTTGGCTGAGCGGTATAAACAATCCGGCGAAAAAAACCATTTCGAGGCCGAT
Source organism: Chrysophaeum taylorii (assembly GCA_029834535.1). Taxonomy (NCBI): domain Eukaryota; class Pelagophyceae; order Pelagomonadales; family Pelagomonadaceae; genus Chrysophaeum; species Chrysophaeum taylorii. Next base: position 74,095 of record JAQMWT010000121.1, read on the forward strand.
TTTTACGTACGAAATTTTGTGTTTTTTTGGGCTCAGAAGCGATGCTTAGGCCCATTCTCCGCCAGTTGCAAAATAGTCGTTTTTTTTGCAAATTTTGCGAACCCGTTCTCTACTGGGGAAGTTAAAAGTGAAATGGTCTACTTCGATAACGGCGAGCGGAGGCTCGAGGCACGAGTTGTGAAACGTCATCGCCTCATTGCGCTCGTGGATTGCGACGAGCTTCGGGGCGCCGTAGCGCCACGCCGCTGCCTGTTGTCCGCCTAAACGCCGCGTGTTGAAGCGCGCATAGCTAAACACATTTTTTTTTCTGGTCGGGAACGGGAGTTCAGAGGTCAGCATATGGGCGCGCAGGTCGTCGGCATACTTTGGGCTGGGGGTGAGATCCTCGGGGTTTTTAGCCGTCTTCGTGCTAAGGAAGAAGAGGTTCGCGTCGAGGAGCTCGGTTCGTTTGTTGAAGGTACAACAGGCTGCCTGTTTTTTTTTTTCCAGAACCAGTTCCAGTGTCGTCCTCAGCGTCCAGCTCGACCCTTGTCCCCGTCTGGTCCCTTATGAGAAAGTCTGCTCGCAGCTTGACTTAAAGACGTTGACCATATATCCGACTGGCGGGTTTAGTGCCGAGTCGGTGGTGGCGGCTAATTCATCATTCGGGCTGATCTGAGAGTGCAACGGCTGCGTCCGTACCGGCGACGCAGGAACAACGCCGAGCGCAGCAGCTGGTCCCGGTATGATGACCGCGGTGTCGGCTTCGTTTAGCAGTCGTCGCCCTCGTCGTCGTTCGGTGATTCACATGCTTCGTCAACCAATGCCAGCAAGTTTTAACCTATTCACGAGGCGCGCGGCGCTTCCTTTCCGAGAATGAAAGGATTTTAGCCCGCCGCCGCGCTATCTCCGTCTTCAAGGAAGTGA
>JAQMWT010000121.1:80000-82416 GCA_029834535.1 Chrysophaeum taylorii
TGCCATCCTTACCAACCTTCGTAGTCCACGATGATTCTAGTAGTATTTTTTTCTAGACACACCACCATACGCGTTGCATCCAGCATCATTTTCACGATGTTGTTATTTCAATCCTGAACAAGATGATGATCTGAACCTTCTTTTGCTTCTCTAGCATATTTTTTCTCATTTTCTCCTCTTTACGATCGATGCTTTTCCCTTTTGAACTTGAAATTCGCCTCCTCCTCTTGCGTTCTCCTCCTCCGCACCTTCTTACATTTTTTTCCGCATTGCGAAAAAAAAAAAAAAAATTGCCCTTTTCTCACTCCTCGTCTTCGCCTGCTACTCCTCCTCCTCCTCTATCGTGCACACACCACACTTCTCACCGCACGTTTCCTCGCAACTCAAATTATCTTTGTATCTTTGGCCAGATTTCGATCGTCACCGAGTTTTCATCATATTCTGCTGCTGCGAGGGCGCAGAGATAGAAAATTCCAGTTAGGGTTAGTATTACCCCCCAATAATGAATGAATTAATTAAAATAAGGGATCCGTCAAGTTTGGTCAAAAAGTTTGGTGAATTTCTCTCATGTTTGCTCGATTTTGATGTATGATTAAGGAAAAACTCACATGTGTGGTCACTTTCCATAGAAGTTAGGTCAGTTAAGTTTGGTCACTCCTCCGAAGTTGCATTAAGTTTGATCAATCAACCCTTCAAGTTTGACTAATTTCCTTGTAAGTTTGGTCAACAAGTTTGATCACTACTCCTCAAACTTCCACAGTATTGACCAAACTTCGGCTTTTTAAATCAAACTCAAGGAGGCTTTTTAAGGGGGCGCGTGAGCGGCGCTTTTGGTTTTGCGAAAATGCTTTTAAAACGAAAGCTAGGTGCTGCAGCTACGCAGAATCTACCGTGGCGTTACACGCGCGGCATGGACACCCCCCCATGACCGCCTTAGAAGGAGATCCTAAGGCAGCGCGGCGATACGCAAGGAGCTTCGCATATTGAGGGCTGCGACGCGCGGCCTCGCCAGCAGTTTCCCACGGCTTGACGCGGTTAAGCTGGGCCCATTCTCGCACCTTCCATCGTAGGAGCATCCCATACCGCGACTCACCATGGTGCTGTTGCCGTGGTCGTCCGCCATTCTTCGGCAAGAGGCAGACGCCAAAAGACAAAGGTAAATGGTCAGCGTGACACGGATCACCCCATTCTGGATCCCAAAATCCGAGAGGGAGAGCGTCTTTGCGAATCGATTCAGGGTCGAGAGCGCGCATCAGAGGTTCTAAGGAGGGTGCCTCTTGATAGTGTTGTGGAGGTTGTCGTCGGCGGTCTTGTCGAGGCAACCACACGGCTATGTCGAAGTGCCCCGGGCGTTAATGAACCATGGATTTGAAGTCGACGCGGGAGCTGAAATAAACAAGTCACCGTGAGCTTTGTTGAACGAGCGGAGAACATGGCGCACTGGGTCCTTTTCTTGGAGCGAGGCTTTCCGGCCGGTGGAGCACGCGTAGGCCGTCCTGATTGATCGGATTCCTGCACGAAGCCTGTTGTTTCCGTGTCGAGTGCATTGGGTGTACATGCCCGATAGGTCCGTGGGGTCACACGAGCTCGCTGCTACAAACATTCTTGACACTCCCATAAAAACACATCATTGAACTCGGCTTCAAATATCGCAATCGAATCGTTCTCGAAAGGTAAGAAGTACCCCATACTCAGCTCGGCAAGGATCCCCTGGCTTCGTCGTTCGCATCATATCGCTCCGTATCGTCCCCGTTGTCGTACGTGACGGCGAACTTGTTTCTGGCGTAGGGTGACTGTTCCAGAACGTAGTGTTTAGGTGCGCAGCGGGATATGGCACATCCGAAGCCATCACCCGGACTGATTTGAAACTCCTTCCGCGCGCCGTAAGCATATTGAGGGTGGTGGTGAGCTCGGCGCGCGCACGGTCCCACGCTTCTTTGTCTGTTGGCCACCAGGGAGGAAACGAGCTTGATGGACGACTCTTTCTGCACGGTCCCACGCTTCTTTGTCTGTTGGCCACCAGGGAGGAAACGAGCTTGTGGAACGACTCTTCTGCCGTTTGGGGGCTCGGTCGACGGGAGGCTCGGCATACGCGGAGGCTCGGTATACGCGGGAGACGCGAGGCTCGGTAGGCTCGGTAGACGCGGAGGCCTCGGTAGGCTCGGGAGGCTCGGTTGCTTTGCGGCCTCCTTTCCTCCGCTTTTACTGGAGACCTGGGCTGCAGTTCCTTCTGGGTCCAACCCGGCAAACGTCTTGGCCATTTCTTTTCGTGCTCGCTTCCAGTCCTTCTTTGGACCCGACCCCGTATTCTTCCGCAGCGAGGATTCTTGGCGTTGGTCATCTTTGGCCCGCCTGTCCGTCGGGGCCCGATCGCGGATGGCAGCCAAGGCTCAAACTCCTCACCAGTCTTTCGGCA
>JAQMWT010000122.1:0-158282 GCA_029834535.1 Chrysophaeum taylorii
GATTTTGGAATTTTAGATCGACTTGCGACCTTCCGACGCGCACGCAGCAGGAGCGCTTGACAAGCTGCGGAAGGGTCACCCGGCTTTCAGTTCCGGAAGAAGGTCCTGGGGAGCGGCACGTCGCAAACGGGGGTAAAAAAAAATTTTTTGTACAGTTCAATCTGAAGCCTTGGAGTTTTGTTCCGTGTCCAGCCGCACGATGGATGATGTCGATATCCTTGACCAGCTTATCAGTGGATTGACGCCAGGAGTTGAGGACCCGTGTGCGGACTATGAGGAGCGGGACATCCTGATAGTTACGTGACTTTTAAGTCGATGGTAGCGCTTATTACGCGGCTCGAGAACGACTTACGAAAGTTGATGGAGTGAGGAGAAGGACCAAGGCCCACCTAATCCGAAATCGAATAAACCGCCGCGAGGGCGGGGAAAGTTCGAGCTATGGCCTCCGATCAACAAGCCACAGCAAGATGCGGATAAGCCGTCTGGGAATACGTATCCGCTGATTTTACGAGATCCTTGTGGGGCAAGAGAACGTGCCCGCACTGTGGGTTCTTCTGGACCACCCATGATGAAGATGAACGCGGAAATCGCGTAGTTTGCCAACGCGATCCGGATCGTTACTACTGTGCGATGTGGAAGCGAATCCGTAAGCAAAAGAAACAGCCCATATCGCGGTCCGATTGGGCAAAGCGTGATGATGCATCTAATGCGAACGCCACGCACGGATCGGAACCTTCTAATGAAATTCAAACGGCCCTCACCGATCTTGGAACCACAATGGCGACCATGGTGAGCGAGGTCAGAAGCATCAAGGATACTACGTCGTTTTGCTACACGGCAGCGAGACGGACGATCACCTTCTAGACGACGTCACGCCGACATCGAAGCCAGAGCCCTAATCGGAAAGCCCATACTGCTCAAGAAGCCCGAGTCCTGGGCCGTCACCGGAGCATCTAGTCGCATGTCGCGTTGGCGCCGACGTCATGAGTTACCGATGGACGGGTATGATGGAGGCAGATATCAAGATAGTTCGGGACATTCGAGCGCATCTTTCGCGTTGCCAATCTTTATGTGACGCACCGCCAATGTCGGGGTTGTATTTACCCGACGGCGCGCTGCCCGAGTCTCCGATGATGTTGCCGATGTCCTGTGACGAGCAGCCATCGTTTGCAACAGGATGCAACATACCACCAACGCTCGATAGTTCGGTGGCCTTCTACATCGTATGTGGAAGCAATGTCAGATGCTACTTGGGATTCTCCGCAATACTGGGAAGACTCAGATTCGGAGACTGACGAACCCATGCCGCAGGTTCCAGTGTCCCCCATTCGTCAATGTGCATGTCCTGCAGGCAGTTCACGATGATGACGTTAGACCTTTCGAGTTGACGTCGGGGACGAGTCTTCTTTTATACGGGCCCCCGAGACCGTTTTAGCCGTTTTAGACGTGGTGTTTAGCCGATACCGTTTTAGTCGCAGAAGAGCAGACCACGGCGGCGCGATGGAGGAGAAGTTGACGGGAATGTCCGATTTGATGGACGAGAAACGACGATTATCAGAAGTTCCTATGCTTCCGCTTCCAACTGATGCGCCGGGGACGGCTCATGTTTTTTCTGCTGCCCCCCCCCCCCGACAATCAAAAGTGGACGTTCCGCCGGATCCTGAACCTGAACAGGAGCCGAAAGAACCTGAACAGGAGCCGAAAGTAAGGAGCGAGCCGAATGTGCGCGTCAAAGGTGAAAAGATCAATAAGAGCCACCCTGAGGTGAGGTTCAAATACGAAGAAAAGTTCGATGTGCCATGGAAGGATGCGCCGCGCGATGCGGACGGTGTACCGTTACCGCAGATTCCCGAGCACGTCAAGGACAATGGTGCGATGAAAGTCGTAATTCCGACGAAGGAAGAAGTTGAGAAGGTTGTTCGAGATCTAGGAATTCCCGACAACCCGCATCTGGATGATGATGCGAAGATGATGTTGAGCCATTGCGTGCAATACGCGTGGGGCTTTCTTTGATCCGATTATGAGACCCGTGGACTCGCCACCGGTTTCTCTACGCTTTAAAGACGCAAACCCACGACCGATCAAGATGACGCCTTATAGGTTGACGCCAGCAAAGCTCGAGTGTCTCAGAAAGCAGATCACTGAGTGGTGTCGCGATGGAGTCATCCGACCGGCGAACTCTCCGTGGGGATTTCCTGTACTGATGCTGCCTAAGAAGGGAGCCGAGGCCGGGACGTCGAATGCTTTTCGTGCTGCCGTTGACTTGCGTCAGCTCAATGATCAGCTGGTCAATGACAGTTGGCCGAATATTCGTCAAGATGATGCTTTGGCTTTTCTTGCCATGCGCCGTTGGCGGACGTGCATTGATATTCGATGGGGTTATCATAACTTACGTTTGGACGCCGCTGCTCAGGACGCTGTTACTATGGTTAGTCCACTTGGAGCCCATAGTTTCTTGCGCTTGCCTCTAGGAGTAAAAACAGCAGGGCTCTCTTTGTAAGCAGATGGCTAGCGATTTGTCCACATGGATGTATAAGGACTTGGTCGCGTTTGTCGACGATATTATGATGGGATCGGATGAACTCCATCGACATTTACAAGTTTTGATTGAAGTGTTGTGCCATTTAGCACAGCGAGGATATAGTGGACGAACTTCGAAGTTCCACCTCCTCAAGGATGAAATCGAGTTTTTGGGACATATTTCGACTCCGGAAGGCTTGAAGCCGAATCCCAAGACGTTAGAAGCGTTGCAGCAGATGCCGATTCCCGGTACGTTGCCCAATACGTCCCCGAAGACCCAGATTCGATCTTTCATTGGTATGAGCAACTATTGCCGCCGATATGTGAAGAATTATTCGAAGATTGTGGAGCCGCTTAGGCGATTGTGTCTTGAAGGCGTTAAGTTTGAGTGGACGCCTGAGTGCCAAAAGGCATGGGACACGATCATCGAAGCTTTGGTGGATTCTCGTGGAGTTTATCATCCTGACTACGATCTTCCTTTTCAGATCCGCTCGGATGCTTCCAAGGATGGTCTGGGTGCGTATCTTTTCAGCTCGTGGAAATCAAGGACGAAACCGGCAAGGTGACACGAGAGGAACGAGTAATTGAGTATTGGAGCCGAGCCGTGCCGAAAGAGATGCGGAACTATGAGCCTCGCCGGCTAGAGCTCCTGGCAGTTATTCTTCCTCTTGAGCATTTCCGCTCTTATATTGAAGGTCACAAGACGATCCTTGAAACAGATCATCGCAACTTGACGTTTTTACGAAAGGCGAAGCACTCGTCTGGGCAGTTGGCTCGATGGGCGATGCGGCTCGCCAATTTTGATCCTGAATTGGGTTACAAGCCAGGGAAGTCGCCGGGAATGAGCATCCCTGACTGTCTCTCTCGCAATCCTATAGATCATGTCATCGAGACGGACGAGTTTGTGAACCCTTGAACCACGCGTATCTAGTGTGCCAAGAACTCCCTCGTTCTGTTGATGATGAAGGAGTACCTTTACCTGGGTGCCATGTCATTCTGTCGTTTGTTACGACTGAGTTGCCTGTGGAGGAAGAGGAGGAAGACCTCGATGATCCGATGCAATTGGTCACGTCTCATGCTACGAAACAACGTCAGAAGCAACGACTTCAGACCCAGCCTAGTATTTTCCGTGATGCCGATGATTACCAAGAGTACATCGACAATATTCCGGATAATTTGACTTTGGAAGAGATAGCTAAAGAGCAGATCACTGATGCTACTTGCGAGGACATTCGTTATCGCATGGCTCAGGGCCATTCTCTTCGTCGGTACGGAGCCAATTATCGCTATCAAGTGGTGAAAGGAGTTCTCTACCGTGCCGCACCCGACTTGCACCCGATGATAGTCGCACCCCGAACTTTACGGACGCGCATCATCCGATTGTACCAAGACACACCTCTCAATGGTGGTCATATGGGTCGTCAAAGTACAGTGCAGTCGATACTTGAACGTTTTTGGTGGCCCCGTATGTCTAATGAGGTGGGTGCTTACATTGCTGGTTGCTTTGTGTGCAAGAAAGCTCGTACGCCTGAACCAAAGAGAGCAGGTCTGCTTCAGCAACCGGTGTATGATGGTGATTGTGTCGTCCTTTGTATGGATTTGTTTGGACCTTTGCCCAGTGCTGGTCCCGAGACATATCTCATCGTTTTTTTTGATCCATTTTCTCATTTCTTGATTCTTGACGTACTACACCATAAGACTGCTGAGTCAATCCTCGAGTCTTTTGTCGCGAATATATTACTCAAAGGTTATCTACCTCAGAGGATTCGTACCGACAATGGGAAAGAGTTCGTCAACAAGTTGATGGAAGAGTTTTGTCGTCATCTTTTCAATGTTCGGTATAGTACCACGATTCCGTATCATGCTCAGGCTAATCCTGCGGAAAGGGTCAACCGCTTTATCAAGGCTTTCCTCCGTGCGTGCCCTCAAAACCGCAAGATCACGGAATGGCCCGAATTCGCGGAGTACATTGCTTTCTGTTACAATCGCAAATTTATTCCGGGGACTCAGATCTCACCTTTCATGCTTCGTCTTAACCGGCAGCCTTTATTGCCAACCGATTACACGATCATGGATCTTGATGTCCGCCGCCTGCCGAAAACTCGCTCCGATGTTGTGGCAGAGACTCGCGAGAGGCTGAAGTTCTATACCGCTACGGTGAACGAAGCTCGTGAGAAGGCTCTTCGTAAACAACGTCTCGCCTATAATGCGGACCATGTTGATGTGGAGTATGAAGAAGGTTCACATGTTCTGCTCTACATCCCTTTTCTTCAGAACAAGCTTCGACCGGAATGGCGCGGTCCATTCGTTATTTTGGAACGCTTGTCCCCGGTCACTTACAGGATTGAGTCTCTTGATTATCCTCCCGAACGCCGTTGTGTTCATGTTAGTCAGATTACCCCTGTGATGGTTTCTCCAGTGGTCGATCGAGCTGTGCCCAAGCCCAAGGAGACCTTTCGGGATGATTACAAGCATGGTAAGTTCGTTATCTTTCGGATTCCGGATAATAAACGGTCCGATTGGCGAAAGAAGATTTATGTCGCTGAAGTTTATGAACCCTATGATTTTGTGAATGATCGAGTCGCTCTGCATTTCTATGCTGATCTCGGTCCCCATGACAAGGTTCTTATTACAAGCCTACTTCACATCTCTCTACTCGCAAGCTTAAGCCGGAATACAAGGACGTGGACGGTCGCAGTTTCACCGACAAGACCAAGGTCAACAACAGTACCACTCCTTGTGTCACCGACTTCGCCCCGCACGAGATCGATGTGTTGATTCCTAAGTTCACTTTGCGTGGTGGACGCGTTCCTGAACCTGTCGTTGAACGTGCCTACAAGAAGATTCGTTCTCGAGATGCTCATTCAGCCAAGGCTCGTGCTTCTCGCCGGACTCGCTGAGGGCAGCTCGTGTTCTCACCAGGGGAGTCCTGTGGCGGCAACTCCTGACCGCTAAGGCTTACCCCCCCTCTCTCGAGGCTTGATACCCGTTCAACGGGGCACCTTTCCCGATCTTTTTAGTAACATCATACCTGTCTCTTGTGAGAAGCATTCTTGCTGTATTCGTGTAGATTCCTTGCTATCATATTCCATCTCTCCATCTTGTTGAGAGGCTTGGTGAGCGTGAGCAAGGTGTGTGGCGAGCTTATCCGACCCCGCGTCCGTGTTTTCCTCGTTCAGTGAGGTCTAGGACGAGTCGGTGAGTACCCCCTTTGTCACCCGGGGGTCGGGAAGGTTTTTCTGTGCCGCCATAATTGGGACTAGGTGAAATTAGTGACCAGGCGAGCTTACTGGGACCAAGTGAACTTACTGGGTTTTTAGAGTAAACTCAAAGGTTAGCGGCGTGTGCGGATCAAAGCAGCTTAGATTGGCGGGGGTGAGAGCGACGAGTTCAAAGGAGAGGGGTGAGTGGATGTGAGCACGTGGGTTTACGCCGAACTTACTGGGGTTAGAGATTGGGACTAGGTGAACTTACTGGGGCCATGTGAACTTACTGGGGTTAGAGATTGGGACTAGGTGAACTTACTGGCGAACTTACTGGCCTGCACTTGTACGATAGTATGAACAGGTGCGCACAAGGTTACACGATCACGTGTGCAAAATATGCTATATACAGCCCAATGGTAAATGGCGTTATATTAACAAGCGTGTTTGCGTGGCGAGGCTGGACCGGCGCGGTAACAGTCCAAAACCCATAGGTTACGTGCACGTTTTAACACATGGCTTCTCAGGGACCCGCCTGTGCCCATAACCTGCAGAGCATTTAGCATGCAGTGGTAAGTCACCTGGGAAACCATCTCGTCTCATCAATGACATCATGAACGTCTGGAAGTATTTAATTCGGGGAATGAAAGGTTATGTTCCCTATATCCTCAGAACACGACAGGCGGCATCTAGAACTACACGAGAAAGGTTAAGTGTATGGTGCTACATACCTCGGGACGCGCTAGACCATGATGATGAGCTTGAGCACAAATCAGAGGACTAATTAATTGACTGTGTAGAAAGGAAGAAGAAGGGCAAGGAAGAGATCACGTTCTCAACTGACGGATAAGGGTAAGAGGCAGCAGAATTCTCTGCACCCCCGGCGTAGGTTGGCACCTATTCGCCTCCCGGGCGGGCCGGATGGCAGCCAGAACGTTCGCAGTGGGACGGGGTAGGGACGGGGTATGGCCGGGGGGCGAAGACGGAAGGTTATCGACGAGTTGGTTGTCAGTCACATCGCGGTCTCCTCGTCGTCGCATGGCGACAAGCTTGATGGTCACTCACTCTCCGCCGACCGACCTTTCGGCGCTCCTCGTCTATAGGCCCGTGATTCCGGACTGGCTCCTGTCGGTCCGGCCTGGCTCCCATGCTCGCGAGAGGTCTGAAGTTAGTTAGTTAGTTTAGAATCAATTCAATGTCAACTTCAATTCGTGACTGCGCTCCCAATACTGAAGAAGAAGGTTCTATATTGAAGTTGACGGGTTCGCGAACATAAACGCTGTCAAGAAGGTGCCAAATATTGATCGATCAATAATATGCGAATTGTGAGTGCCATCCTCTCGCTGGTCTTCGTCGAGTGCAAGGTACAACACCTCGGACCTCGCCCTCAGATCATACCGCTCTTCACGCGCGAATTGTCTTCCTCGAGCGGCCTCGAACTCGAACCCATTGATCCCGAAAGTCGGACAGTCTATGACGGCGAGGTTGCCTGCGTCGTCAGCGCCCACGGCCAGCGCTCCGCAGCCTGCGCCAAGTTCCGGCCGCGCGAGTCCCTCGAGATTTGCTCGCCGGAGAAGATTGCGCGAAACCACCCGCTCCTGTCCCTTTGATGATCGAGCGATTGATCGATTCGGAGGATTTATTTATTTATTTTTTTTTTCTACTACGTCCTGAAGCGCGCGCCACCGAGACTACTCGAAAGGAGTGACGCATCTTCCTGCATACCTTTGTTGTGCGATGCAAGGCAGTCACCTGTCCGAACAAGCGAGGGCGTTGGTCGTTCCCGCAGCACGTGATCGAACCACCACCATCACCGCCAACGAAATATAAATAAAAAGGGGAGCGTCGTAGTCGTGCGGGTAGTTTGAGTACGAGGGGGAATTGGAGACGCGCTGCTTACCCAACCAGTCTCCTTCCTTAAGCCTCGGATACCAGTACCTCGGCCGGCTCGGCCTTGACCCGCTTGAGGTTAGGTTCGTCGTCGTCGGGGGCCGGCTCGTCCTCCTCGATTTGCTGGTCGAGTGGTCGTTTGATCAGGACAGTCGGCACGTCGCCGTCTTCATGGGGCGCGTCAACGGCACTTCCGGGCGCACCCATATCGTTCGGGTCTTCTTGGAATTCGACGGACTCGGGTTCCGGTTCGTGGCGGCCGTTTTCTAGTTGAGGTTCCACCGCCGGGGCCCCGTCCGTGGTCGGCTCGACCGGGACATCCTCGCTACCTACGGTATCGAGGGGCATTGCCTCCGAAAAGCCGCCGGCGTCGACAGGAGATTCGACAACAACGGGTTGCGTCTCTACCGCGAACGGTTCTCGCGCTCCGGCGCCGTTCTGGTCGACCGCGGCTTGGTCTTCCTCGTCGTCATCGTCGGGGATTTCTTCGAGACTCGGGGGGAGTTCGATGGGCGGCGGCGCGCCCTGGTCGGCGGATATTTGCGGTTCGGGCGCCGGCGGCGGCGGTGCCGGTTGTTCGACGTTGCCGTCCTTTCCGATGACCTGGCTGTCGGCGCCGCGCGGCGCGCTGCACCGCTTGCACTCGGTGCGCCACTGGAAGTTATGGTTCGAGCACCGCCCGCAGAGCCAGTCCCCAGGGATGAACGACGAGCCACCGCCGCGCGGCCGCGACGAGCCGTGCTGCTGGGGGGGCGGACGCTCGCCGACGACCGTCGACCTGTCAGAACGCGGCGTCCCGCACCGCCGACACTCGCGCCGCCGCGCGAAATTGTTGTTCTGGCACTGGTGGCAAATCCAGTCCCCCGGCATCACCGACCCGCCTCCGGATTGCGGAGCCGCCTGGTGCCGCCCCCCGTAGTGCGAGGAGTCGCGCCCGCCGTATCCTCCGCCCCGGTACCCGCCGTCGCGACCGCCGTACCGACCCCCGTACCCGTCGTCCTGCTGCTGCTGCTGCTGCTGCTGATAGCCACCACCACCACCACCACCGCCGTAGCTACCCCCGCCGTAGTGCTGCTGCTGTGGCTGCTGCTGCTGCTGATCGTGGTAATAACCATCTCCTCCTCCGTACCCTCCTCCCTGGTCGTAGTTATAGCCGTCGCCGTAGCCGCCGTGATGGTAGTCGCTGCGGCCGTCGCCGTAGCCGCCGTGCGCGCCGTAGCCGTCGTACTCCGAGTAGCGCCCGTACCCCTGCGATGTGGTTACGCGTGTCACGACGCGGACGCACCGTCTGGTCGTACTGCTGATGGTCGCCGTAGCCTCCCGCGCCTGAGTTGTGATACGACGGGTCCGAGTACCCGCTCGAGCCACCTCCTCCCTGACCGCCACCATAACCGCCGTAGCCTCCTCGACCATACCCTCCCTGTGCCTCGCCGTACCCGCGATCGTACTCGCCCCCGTAGTAACCGCCGCCACCGCGCTGACCACCCGACTCCATCCTCTCGCTCACCACGCTCACGAACGCCACCGCCTTCTTCTAAGATACAATCCGACTTGATAAAAAATTACCTCGACCGCCTCTTTCCTATCTCTTCTCCGAGGCGCGTGAATCAAATTAGTACGGAGCTGTCGCAGGGGCTGGCTGGCAAGCTCATAAGCTCGTCGAACTCAAGCGATCGCGGGTAACGGATACCTGTGGGGGGAGGGGGTCTTCCGATGGAGGAAGCAAGCGCTTGTTGCACTCGCGGCATATGAGGCTTTTCGCCGCAGACGTCTGACTCATGCGGCGATTCTCCAAGATTTGAGACCACTGCTCAACGCCATTGACCGAACGACTACCGTATCATAACAAGTGCAAGCACGCCTCGACTATCAAGTGGCATTCGAGGTGGAGGTGTGCGTGCACCCGGGCAACAACAAACAGCCAATGCCCGCACTATTTATTATTCCATTTGTCTTTTAGGAAAACAAGCCCCGCCGCATGCTCATCTTCTGTTCCATTCTTCTTCGCCGTCTCAAGCTACATCCACTTTCCATCGTATAAATTTGCCCTCTGCTTCTGCCTCCACCTTTGTTCCTCTGCTCCTCCCCGGACCGTTCTCTGTGTCTACTGCATCCCAGGAATAGTACGGAAACCAACAACAGAGGGTTAGGATTGCGGGAGTGTGTGACATGGCGAGACCCGATGATCCTTGGCAACGAGAAGACATTTTGCGCAGGCCTTTGCCCCACAGGCAAGAAAAAAATCCGTCTTGGATGGACGCGGCGAGGGAGATCTACGCAGACGCGAGCGGCGTGCTTGACAACGCTCAATTGTAAGTGTGTGTGCCGCAATGAGACCACGCCACCACCCTGCAGGTCGTTTGCCGGCGCTTACGACGCGTGCTACGAGAACTACGCGCGCATGGCGCGGACTCAGGTGGCGGCGCCAGAGGAGGAACAGAAGAATAAAAAGAAGTGGACGACAGCGTTGCACGACGCCGTGACTGAAATCGATCCGACACGAGCCAAAGAGCACCGCCGGGCATCGAGTCGCTCCGAGCGCGAGGCCATTGGTGCGAAATACGGAGTCAACGTCCGTCACTCCGATGAGCGACGCGAACCTGAGAACGGCAGCAATGGCACCATGTTGTCGTCGGAGTCGCGGAAACCCGGCGAGGGTGGGTGGCTTGATGAAATCGAGTCGACGGACATCATTGCAGACATGTGGGACTCCCTTTCTTCCTAACTCCCGTTGTCTCGCAACAACGTGAATGTGCCGTGATTCGTTTTTTGTTGCTGTCTTTAACTATTGCCCCCCCCTGACCCGACCCGAGGCGAGGCGGGGCGTGGAATCCTCTCTAATCTCTCGAAGAGCTTCGGTGGTATTTGGTCAACACACAGGGGTATATATAGCCCCGGGCACCCGCACACACCAGGACCGGCATTCCTACCCTCACCTTTTGGTTATGGGCCCTTAAAGCGCTCGAGGTGGATCGCGCGTTCGAATCCGCCCCACCGCTGCGCCGCAAGGAGTGTGTGAGTGCCTTCGACGCAGTTGCCATCGCCAACTGCTGGAGCCCCGTCGTCTAGCACACACACTAGACCCCCCTCGTCTGGGCGCTTTCACTTACCAGACCGGATGATCATCTCCGACGCAGATGTTCATCTTAAGCAGATGGCGTCGTCGTCTGCTGGGTCCCCACCGTCTCGCATGCATGCTTGACTCGCCCCAGATGTTCACGTTTCACTATGATGGGGAAGCACAGGGGTATATATAGCCCCGGGCACCGCACACACCAGGACCGGCATTCCTACCCTCACCTTTTGCAACAGCCTTTCTTCGAGAGGGCTAGTTTTTATAAAAACACCGCCCCTTTTAGATCCTGTGGACAGACGACACGTCACGCAGCGCCAAAAAAAATAAAGTAGAGCCGTTTGTAGTCCGTTGCTTATCCAAAAACGCCTGGAAAAGCGTGACAGCGATTCGCCAAGCACTTCAACAAAAATGGCTCGCACAATCCGCCACAACCTTCACAGGGCGATGCGCGCCGTGCGGCGAACTACGGTGGCAAGGCCGCTGCCGAGGGTCCCGGTGCTGAACGGCGCAGGTGGAGGCGACTTTCCTTCTTGTTGATTGAAGCAATTGAGGAGGACGGCATGGATTTCTCCGTCTTCATTTTCTGGCACATGAGGAAGTTGAGGAAGCTGCGTGCGGACTACACGGGCTTTCGAATCGCGGCCTTGAAACGTTCGCCGAAGTTCCCTTCCGATGGGGAGCGACGCAAGTACAAGCCTGTGCTCTACGGCGCCTCGAGCGACTATGGAGCCAACCTGCAGCCGCCGTTGTCCCGCGAGGAGTTCTACTCCCATTTCCGTTTCGAGCCGGAAAGCTTCGCCTCGAAGCTCGTCCACCATCTCGATCTCGACAGGTTGTTGATGTCGGCGACAGGAGGCGAATACACGGGGGCGAAGCCCTTCTTATATTCCTGAAGCGCTTATGCTACCCGAGCCGATATGCCGAGTTGCAGAAGTTCTTCCAGCGAAGCAAATCGTACATATCGCATACTTTCAATTGGATGCTCGAGTATCTCTACGAAAACTTTGCTCGTCCTCTCGTGCAGGAGATCGACTGGGCGCGCATCAAGCCCAAGATGCCCGAGTTCGCCGAGGCCTTCCCGCAAAAGGGTTGCCCTTTCGACACCCTTATCATGCTCATCATCGACGGGACCTTCCGCTCCACTTGCCGACCTGATGGGCGTCACAGCCGCCAGCGCTCCATGTACTGCGGCCACAAGGGCCAGCACGGCTTCAACTACCAAGGCGTCATAGGTCCCGACGACATGATCTTGCAGGCCTGGGGGCCTGCACAAGGCCGAGCGCACGACAACCGAATGCTTCGGGAGTCAGGTATTGTGGAGGAGTTTCGACGTAGAGCTGTTCTGGACGGGGTCGAGTACATCATGTTCGGCGACCTGGGCTACACGCACAACGACGTCCTCCAAACTCCTTTCAAGGGCGCCCCCCCCACCGATGATGAAACGCGGTTCAACTATCTCATGGCTCGGATCCGCGTCCCCGTGGAATGGGCTTGCTTTCTTTCGGTGATGTGCTCCGCAACTTCGCCTTTGTCGACTTCAAGAAAACATCAAGATGGGCCTTCAGCCCTGCGGCAAGTTCTTTCAAGTCGCCACCTTCCTCCGAGACTGCCATGTCTGCCTCTACGGCCATGAAACTGCCAACTACTTCGGCTGCCCGCCCCAGATCTCTCGGATTACCTCTTATCTGTGAGCACCGTCTGAGTATCGCCGGCAGTGTTCTGTATGGAAAATGGTTTGAGGGACAGCTTCGAGAGGTGATAAGAAGGGAGGTGGAGGGAGGTCTTGTTTGCGGTCTTAGTGGAGAGGGGGGGGGGGGGCTAAGAGTGGGTCTTCTGGTTAAACATTAATATTGCCATCATGAGGTCCAGCTGCTTGGCCTGCACTGCGATTCTGGCCGCTTCGTTCGCTTCCTTGTCCTTCTGTATTTGAGCATCTTTCTCGATCCGCGCCTTATCCAGTTCAATCCGCTCCTTCTCCATCTCCAACTTCTTTTCTTCGGTCATTGCCTTCTTTTCGAGGTATTTGGCAAAAGACATGTCGAAATCGCCGTCATCGTCCCCATCCAGGTTCATCACGTCGACCATGGGAGCCACACGCGACCAGGGAACCTTCGCTCTCTTCTTCTTCGGCTGCCCACGCGACCCGCAATCCCGATCGAATTCGTAGTCGTCGTCGTCGTCGTTCTCCTCCTCGTCGCCAGCGACGTCCCAAACCTTCTTCTTTGCGCCCATTCGTTGCATGGCGGTGTTCAACGTAGCGTTGCCGATAGACTCGATCTTCTCCTGCTCGGCGGCCCTCTCCTTCCGCTCTGCGGCCGAGCGGTCTTTATTCTCCTCAGCCTGCCAATGCTGCTCGACAGCCTCGTCCAGCACGCGCTCGTACTCACTCACGTCCTCCTTGTCATTGCTGCCCGTGTCCTTCGCCTCCGCCTGTTCGGCGACATCCTTGATCCGCTTCTGGATCAACCACTTCATCTTTTTCTCGTACGTCGGCTTGGTAACGCCAATGTTGGTGGCCTTGGTGAACTCCGCGCACAAGTCCCCCCACATCTTCGTCCTCTCCTTCCTCGCGTTGAACGGGTCGAAGGCTACCCAATTGCGGACGAAGGTCTCCTTGATCTTCGGGTCCGCCAGGTGGCTGTCGCTGAACGACAGCTTAGACGCGAAGGACATCTCAAACCGTATCCCGGCGTAGCCAACTCCCTTTTCAGCCCGCTTTTGTTGAAGTTATCGAAAACGTCGACACAGAAATCGAAATTTCTGTCCTGACCTTTTCGAAAGACTTGTAGAGCCGTTACATAGCCGTTATAGAGTCGTTGAATGACCGTTCGTTTTTTTTTTCAGGGTTTCGGCCTTGAATTATTAATAAGAAGAATAATGATGGTGGGGCCCTCTCTCTGGAGCAGCGCTAAAGCGTTACCCTCATCACTGGCGATGTCGAGCGCTGTCAAGGCCTCGTCGTATTCGTAAGAGAGGGCATGGTGAAGGAGCGAGACTTGGGCCTGCCGCGGTTCGAGGCGTCTGTAGCATGCGGAGAATATCTCGTTGGGAGCCACGGCGACGGCCTTTGCAGCGCGTCGTTGCGTCGGGGGGAGCTTGCGTGCTCGATGGACGTCGTCGGCGACCCCGTACGGCGCGTCATCGATGTGGCAAAGCTCGACGATGCAACGGTGGTGGCGGCGGGGGTGGACGGAAGCCTGAGCACATGGCGCGTCGAGCAGGGCAAGTGCGCCGTTGCGGAGCGGTACGAGATTGGCTCGCGTCCGCTGCTCGTCTCGGCTGCCGGCAATCACGAATGCTTCGTGCTTCTCCTTGGTTTTGGGATGGTGACAAACGGAGGAAAAGACCCCAAGCACCTGGACGGGAAGCAAAAGGAAGGCAACGCCCGGAAGAAGAGGAAGGCTCCGAGCGACGTCGTCGTCGAGAAGACGTCCGAGGCGGTGCTCGAGCTCGCGTGCTGGTCGCTCGCGGAAAAGCAACGCGCGTTCGTGGTGGACGCAGGGCTACCACGACGGAAGTTCACACCCGTGCGCGACGGCCTCGTCACGGTGCGAGTCGGAGGAACTCGTCGGAAACTTGTTTTCTGCGGCAAGCTCGAGCTGCGCGTCTACGCGATCGAAGACGCCTCGAGCGCCAGCAGCAGCAGCAGCAGCAGCAACGCGAGGCTCGAGGCGTCGGCGACGCTTCGCGACTATCCAGCCTGCGCGTTGGCCGTGTCCGCTGGCAGCGACGACCTCGACTCGGCCTGGATTGCGACGGGTCACGCGAGTGGCGAGATCCGCGTCTGGCACTCGGCGTTTGGTGGTGGTGGCGTCGACGACGGGGCGCGCGGTCTCGGGCCGTGCCGAATTTTGCACTGGCACGCGACGCGGGTCGGCGCGCTGTGCTCCACCGCCAACTACCTGCTCTCCGGTGGCGACGAAGCAGTGATGGTGGTCTGGCAGTTCGCTCGCGGCGACAAGGAGTCGAACACCTTTTTGCCCCGTCTGGGAGGGCCTATCGTGTCGATCACCGAAGCGTCGCTCGACGACGCGTCGCCCCTCGCTGTCGTGGTCACGGCGGAGAATGCGATCCATGTTATCGCGGTGACCCAGGACTTGGCAAGGGTCTGGTCTCTTCGCGGTCTCTGCGTGGTGCCCCCGCCGTTGGTGACCTCGAAGAAACCGGGCGGCAGGACGGTCGCCGAGAGGGTTTTCGAGCGCAAGAGGCAAAAGGTGATGAAGAGGCTCGCGAAGACGAATGGGCTCTCTTCGCGAGAGCCCCGGCGACGTCTCTTCGCGTGCACAGTGGCGACGGAGTCTTCGTCGCGGGTGGCCGTCAACGCGCGATCTGGATGTCTCGACGTGTTCGATCCGGTCGACGATCGCGTCGTCGCGACGATCGACGTCGTGCCGCATAACCGTGTTCGGTCTGTCTTGGCAGAGGACCCACGGGAGCCGGTCGTGCTGGTCGCGCGCTTCAGCCCCGACGGCAAGTGGCTCGCGACCCTGGACGCGTGGGTGCCGATGTTTCCGGGACGCAGAGACTCGAGCCTGATCGGTCTCGTCGACGACGTTAACGTGCAGGAGCTCAAGTTCTGGCGCGACACGGGAGGGTGGGCGGTCGAAGCGACCGTTCGCGCGCCGCACGGCAGAGCCGACGTGCGAGACATCGCTTGTTATCATTCGACAACTTCTGTCGGTTTCGCGACGGCTGCCGACGACGGGACCCTAAAACTCTGGTGCAAGGACAACGACAAGTGGACGTGCACGTTCGCGTCCGGCGCCGAGGATACGGTCGAGGACGGACGGGCTTCAGCTGTCGTCGTCTCTGGCGACAGCTCGCTCGCGGCCGTGGCCTACGGCGCGAAAGTAGCTCTCTGGAACCTCGAAGAGCGCGCCATTTCTGCAGTTGTCCGGGCGCCCGGCCCGCCGCTCCGCCTCGCGTTTGGCCCGTGTCTCGAGCTTCTGGGCGCAACTTGTGGTGGCGTTGCCGTCTGGGATCTGCAAGCCTGTGCCGTTGCCTGGACTGTCAACTGCGACGTAGTCGCCGCCGATATCAACCCGGCCGGCACCGTCGTCGCCGTAGTCCCGAAAACGGCGCGAGCGGTTGTACTCTTCTCGTACGATAATCCTCAGCCCGTTTCCTCCGTTCGGATAAGAGGGAAGGAAGATCCGCACGCCCTCGTTTTCTTGCCCGATGACAACCTTCTGGTCTTCAAGTCCAAATACCTCGTCCACGTCATCCAGCGCGACGAGGTGGTGGCTGACATCGAGCAGCAGCAGCAGCAGCAGCAGCAGCAGCAGAATGACGAGAGGGAACCACCTAGTGCGTCGAGGACGCCGTTATTCGTCGACGACCATGAAAAACAAGGCCAGGTCCGCGGAGGTATCACTACGCTTCGACATCTGAGCACCCGGCTCCTCGATCCAAACCCGAGGTGGTCTGCCGACGCCGACGACGCGCCGACGGTCGACCTCATCTTCGATGCCTACCTTCGCTCGCAGTTTCGATTATGACCCGCCGTTAGTAGTAGTAGTAGTAGTAGGAGCAGGGTATGGAGGGAGGGTATTTATTTTCTCTCAGGCGCAAGAGGGACGGACGGGTAGTCAGTCTTAAGTTGAGCAGCCCCTATGGCTCTGGTGAATCGCTTCTTCCGACCGACGAAGCGCGGGCTGCGCTTCGAAAGCTCCGAAAGGTATGTGCGGTCAGACCTCGAAACTCCGACGGGGTATGTGGTCGACACGAACGTTGTGCTGCACAACTTTGACGTGGTTTCCGCGCTCGAGAACGTGGTCATCCTTCAGACTGTATTCGAGGAAGTTCAACACCGAGACCGCGGCGTGTTCCGACGGCTTGCCGGTCTCCTCCCGAAGTGTTCCGTGTTTGCCAACGAGCACTGCGTGATCACCGAGCCCCGTGGAGAAGACGATAACGAAGAATCGCCGAACGACAGAAACGATCGCGCTATCAAGCTCGCGGCCGAGCACCTCGAACAGTACGGCGACGTGGTCCTCGTGAGCGACGACAAGGCGATGGGCGGTGTGTCGACGCGCGCGCTGTGCGAACGGTTGGACAAGCGCGACGGCGGGACGGAGTGGGTCGACCGGCTCGCGGCGCCGGTCGAGCCCGTCGCGGCGGCGGGCGGCGCCGCCAAGGTGTTCGAACCGCACCTCCCCATGTCCGAGTTACTCGCTGGCGTCGTAAATGGGCTCCTCCATCAAGGCGTGTTCCGTTGTAAAGTGTGGTGGCGTGGGAGCGTGGAAACGACAACCGCGGGCACCGTTTCGATCGACGGAGCGGAAGCCGCGAATCGCGCGATCGACGGCGACGTCGTCGTCGTCGCGCGCGAGGGTCGAGTCGTCGGGATCGTGCGACGGAATTGGCGCAGCTCGTACGCGGGATCTTTTGATGGCGATCTGTTTGTGCCAGTGGACAAACGTATTCCAAAGATAATCGCGCGCCCGCGGCCGGATCGCGTGCTGGTCGCGATCGACGCGTGGCCGGCCGACTCGCGATACCCGCGCGGCCACTACGTCGGGACTTTGGGGGAAGCGGGGGACAAACAGGTGGAAACGGACGTTTTGTTGCACGAACACGACATCGCGGGGAACCAGTTTTCCACGTTGGTTCTGGCTTGCTTACCGCACGTCGACGAGAAGAATAACTACGCGATCGACGAGGACCTCCTTTGGAAAGAAAATCGCGAAGACTTTCGGGATAAGAGGGTGTGCTCGATCGACCCCCCCAGTTGCAGGGATATCGACGACGCGCTCCACGTGGATCGATGCGCGGGCGCCACCTTTATCGTTGGCGTCCACATTGCCGACGTGACGAATTTTGTCAAGCCCGGGACGCCGTTGGACTCGGAAGCCAGAAACCGGGCGACGTCGACGTATCTGGTCGACAGGCGCCTCGACATGCTCCCGGCGCTTTTGACCGAGCACGTGTGTTCGCTGAAAGCGAACGTCGACCGATTGGCCTTTTCGGCTCTCATAGAGCTCACCGAGGCCGGAGACGTGGTGAGTTCGCGCTTTTGCAAGTCTGTTATCCGGTCGCGCGCCGCCTTGAGCTATCACGAAGCGCAACTCATGATCGACTCTCAGCAAGGCGGCAACAGCAGCGGCGGCGAATTAGCCGAGGACGTCCGACTCCTCGCAAAGCTCGCGAGGGCTCTTCGTGCGAAGCGCATGGCTGCTGGCGCTTTAACCTTAGCATCCCCCGAAGTGAAATTTGAACTCTGCAACGAATCCGACTCGCCGACCGACGTCGGAGCTTACGACTTGGTCGAAGCGAACGCGACCGTGGAGGAGTTCATGCTCCTCGCCAACATTCAGGTGGCGAGACGAATCCTCCAAGGTGGTGGACCTGCACTCCTCCGCCATCATCCGGCTCCGCCCCCCGAAAACTTTCAGCCTTTAGCCGCCAAGTGCGGGAGCGCGTTGGGGGTCGAGATCGACGCGACCTCCTCCAAAACCCTCGCCGCGTCTCTCGACGCCGTGCCTCGCCACGCGGATGCCTACTTAGATAAGCTCGTGCGGATCTGTGCGACGCGATGTATGGCCCCCGCCAAGTATTTTGCGTCCAACGAGAAGACCGACTGGCGCCACTACGGCTTGGCGGCCGACGTCTACACGCACTTCACCTCCCCGATTCGTCGCTACGCCGACGTCGTCGTCCACCGACAACTCGAAGCTGTTCTGAGAGGCGACCACGTCGACCCCGGAGGAGACGCGGCGCACTTAAATCGAAAGTCCAGAGCAGCGCAGATGGCGGCGCGCGACTCCGTTTCGCTCTATACCAAGCTCTATTTCAAGGAGCGTCCGCAGGAGAGAATCCAAGCGAGAATTCTCGATTTTCGCGGCGGCGATGAAGCAGCCCTACGCGTCGACGTCCTCTTGCCGAGATACGGAATTGAGGCCACCGTTCCCCTCCCGGAAACGGCTCGAGTCGACAAAAAGCAGGACGACGTCGTCCTCAGCGTCCTCGACCCCAACCTCCAGGTCTTCGACGCGGTCCACGTCTCGGTTCGAGTCGTCGGCGATCCCCCGGGTACCCTCGAAGTCCTCCTCGCACCCCCCGAGATGACTGAGAATGCACCACCCCTCGATGATCCTCCTCCTCCCGATGATGATGATGATGATGATGATGATGATGATGATGATGGTCCTACTGGTGGCCATTCCAGTCAGAAACGCCACAACCTACGGGGCGTCTTGCAGCGCCTCAAGAGGCAGCGTCTCGACGTGCCGAAGGGCGAGTCCTAGTATGGCAGTCTGTTCCTCTACGATATATATCCCCTAACTCTTTGCGCGGTTTATATAAATGTCGCAGCACCTCGCGCAGATTTAATTTTAGAAAAGGCGGGCGTCCCCTCCTGCATTTCTGGGAACATGATGAGTCCCCGCGCCGAGGTTATTATTAAAACGACGGGTGTCGCTCCTACGGTAGGTTCTGGCGGCGGTTTCGTCTGATACATTCTCAGTTGTATCAACGGGACGCGGGTGTTCTCAGAATGAGGACTGCCGTAAAAAAAACAAACAAACCCACCAACCAACCAACCAACCAACCAACCAACAGTGGAGGATGCGTGCCACAATGATGGTAGTCTTTAAAAACTGACGATTGCCCGTCAACCAACATCTTGGGCCGGAAGGCGTGAATGCGGGGTGCGTCCGTGAGTCGAACAACTTGATATCACCTAATAACTCCAGACTACCGAACTATAGCCGACATGCCGACCGGGCTAGGGGAAAAAAAAATTATGGTAGAGAGAGTGTTGTTTTACCCAAATCCGCGCAGGTTGCTGGCTTTCCTCCTAGTAGAGGCGGCGAAATTGGCGTTATTATTAGACGCAAGCTGCGAAGTCCGCGTTTAGGTTATAAGAACGTCAAGAAGAAGGCAGGAGGAGGTTTATGTGGACGTGCCCCCCCCCCACCAGGCATTTTTGACGTCGTCCTCGGCGGCGCTTAATAAATACTGATGGCGTTTCTGCTTCCCGCGCATCCAGCCGCCATCCAGGTCGTAGTGTCCGATGGTCGATTCCCGAGAAGGCTAGGTGTAGGAAGGAGGGGGCGCATAACAAGCGCGCGGAGGGTGCACCCCCCCCCCCTCCGAAAGGACTAAGTTATGCCGCTGCTAAAAAATACTGTTAGTATTATTTATTATCCGACGCCTGCGATTCGCCGGGTCCTGCTGATCACAAAACCGAAGGGAAGGTGCGATGCCACACACATAGTGTTAGTGATGGCGCAGATATTTTTTTTACTCTCGAGAACTCGACAACGTGTAGCAGCTGCTGCTCCTCAAAGCAAAAAGATAAACGCGAGTCCCCAGGCCAACTACTTTTTCGTGCAGCTCTGCTTGGCCCCCATCTTCACTAGACGAGGGCAGGCGTTTGCCGCCGCCGCCGCCGCCTGGCCGTAGAAGAAAGAAGGCCAAAAGAAGAAGAAGAAAGTGTCGGCCGGTCGGGTGGATGCTCGCACTTTCGTTACTATTGTTCCCAGTCGTGTGTCGAAGAAGGATGTTTTTATATGGCACACAACACGGTGCGTGCTCGGTTAGACGATGATGTGAGAACGGAATCATCGGCGCAAGCGGCTCGCGGTCGTCGGGCTCGAGGCGCGTCTCACAAAAAACAGAGAAAACGCACGGGAGTCCTCCGGAGAAAGTGGAGGTTTTGGCGGAGCGGGGAAGATCACGGTGGTGGTGGTGTCGAAGACGTCGTCGTCCGAAGAGAAGAATAGGAAATAATCGTCGAGCACGACGAGAAGACGCGGTTCAGTCGGAAGGGGCGTCGTCGGCAGGCTTGCGGCGTTGCATATTTTTTTTCTTTTTCTCGCGAAGCTTGGCGTAGTACTCCTCGCCGTAGAGTCTGTCGAACTCCGAGAGTCTGTCGATGAATTGCAACTTGTATCGGCCGGTGGTGGCGAGGCCGCGATCTTTGAGGACGAGCTTGAGCTGCGGGACGGTGAAAGACTTGTAGTTGACCGGGGAATCCGCGGTGCCCGGGGGTGGGGGGACAAAGGCGTCGAGTTTAGTCTGTCGGGCCTTTCTTGTTGTCTGGCGCATTCGGCCTTCTCGCGTGATCTCGAGCTCGGCTTCCTCGAGGCGGAGGCAGGGAGGGAGTCTTTCGTCGTAAGCGACCTCGGGCTCGGCGTAGACCGGGGGGAGGAAGATGAAGGCCATCGCGTCGAGGAGGCGAGCCCGGAGGGGGTAGTAGGTCCTGATTTTTTGCTCTTGCTCGCGCACCTTGTTGGTCATGGTTCCGAGGGCAGCTCCTCTGAGGGGGAGCGGCCAGGGTTCCTCGTCGGGGACGACGAAGTCCCAAGGGACGGCCAAGCTTCCTCTTATTTTTGAGAAGGAAAACAAGCACGCGAGGAAGAAGTGCCATCGTATGCCTTCGAGGTACATTTCGCGGTTGCCCCAGTCGAAGCCGATCGCGTCGAGCTTGGATTTGCGGTCGGGGTCTTCGAAAGCGACGACGTCGCCGACCCGGAACGCCGAGGTGATCAGGCCAAGTTTCATTCCCTCGAACTCTCGCGGCCACGCGCCATTCTTCTTCTTCTTCTTCTTCTTATTGTTCGCAGTCGTCGTCGCGTCGTCAAGGAGCTCCCCCCCCTCCGCCTCGAGGAGGAGCAAGTCCTCCAGAGAGGGCTCGTCGTCGAGAGGCGGCGGCGGCGGCGGCGGCGGCGGCGGGGGATTATTATTATTATTACCACTCGCCTTGGCGGTGGTTTTTTTCTTCTGCTCGTCCTTGGCGATCGAGGCGAGTCGCTTCTGCTCGTCTGCCGCGAGGAGGGCGGCGAGCGCGGCGTCGAGGTCGGCGACGGTGCCGGCATCCCGGCGCACGACCGGTTCGCCGAAGATGTCGACCTCCTCGAGACGGCCGACCTCCTCGTAATCGCGATCGGCCGCTTCTTCGATCACAAAGTCCAGGGGAATGTCGAAATTCCCAAAGCGAGACTCGTATTCCTCGAGCGCAGAAACGACGTCGTCGAACGAATAATCGCCATCAAAGTCGTCGAGGTTCCATCCGTGTTCGGCGTAGTACTTGGCCTCGGCGGGGTTCAGGACGTCGGGGTCGTTGAGGTCCGCCGTCAGCGGCACGGCGACCGAGGCCCGTCGTCCCTCTTTGCGGCGGAAGGCCTGTCTGATTTCCTCGGGGTCTTGGACGAGCAGGAACGGGAGATCGACGCCGAGGTCGAGGAGCGCCATGCGTCGGTCGGGCCTGTCGCGGACGGACGCGCCCGTCAGCCGTATTTGCGACAAACGGAGCCCGAGGGTCGTATTCCGCGCGGCCTCGGGCCACGGTGCCACGCTCGGAACGACAAAGTCCTGCGGCACCCGAACGTCGCCGTACAGTTCCTTGTAGACGCGGATCGCCTCGACCAACGCCTCCCAGCCGCGCGCCGCGTCGTCGCGCGACGCGTCTAATAACGACGCCGCCGACGAAAACGTCGCGTTGCTCTCGGCCGCCTTCTTCCGTCGGCGTCGTTTCGGGGGGGTCTCCTCATCTTGGTCGTTCAAAACCGTCTCGTTCTTCTTCTTCTTTTTTTCGACCGGCGAGGCGATCTTGATTCCGAGATCCTTGAGGGTGTTCCAGCGCGCGAGAGCGACGTCGGCGCTTCCGACCGCGTTCGGATCGAGGTACGGGTGCGGGTCCTCCTTGCGGCGCGCGTGGTTCCTGATCGCCTGGACGCGCGATCCCAGCGGCAACCCCTGGCACGACGCCGGCCACTCGTCGAGCCGCGGTACCACAAAATTCTTCGGAAGCCTCTTGTTTCCGTTTATTCGTCGATACGCCTCGAGGGCCGTCGCGAACGTCTCGAAGGGCTCGAGCTTCTCTTCGAGCTCGGGGTGCCGCAGCCGCCGCAGCCGCCACTCGAACCCCATGTCGTCCAGCGTCCGCCGACGACCCTCGTCCTTGGACACATACCGGCCGGAGCTCCGGATCGCCGCCACCCGCATCCCCAGCTTTATCTCGCGCATGTCCGCCGGCCAAGACTCGTCGTCGGGGACCTGGAACCGCGTCGGCACCCGCAGGTTACCGAACCGCTCCTTGTACTCGCTCAGCGCCGACAGCACGAGCTCCCACTCGCGCTTCTCGTTCTCCGCCTTGCGCCGCGCCGCCGGGCTCGGCTTCTTTTCCTCGTTCGCCGCGTCGGTGATGCTCGCGCGCCGCGCGAACCGACTGCTCCGCCGCCGCCGTCCAACAAGCCAAAAATAATGCCAGCGTCGTCGTCGCGATTTATGCGACACCACCAAACCGCACTCCTCCTCCGCCTCGACGACGCACAGCATGCGACACGACCCCGCCCCTCGTCGTCGTCTCAAGCCGCCCGAAGAAGAAGAAGGGGGTTTTGGCGACAACACCAACGGCGACACGACCACCGCGACCCACGCCATCCAACACCACGCCATCTTTTTTTTTTAATTAATTGCGTGGTACTTTCCTTTTTACTTCTCTACGACGACAAAGACAGGACGACAAAGACGACCATCTTCTTCTCGTCACGTCATATACACCCCTCAACGTCTTCGGCGAGCCGTTACTTCAACAACAACAACGCCCAACGATTTCCGACAAAGACGACGACGATGCCGCTTCCTTCCTGGGTGCGCGAATGGCTGCATCCGACCAGGAACGCGCGCACCACGCTCTCCGCCAGCGACGACGACGACGACGACGCAAGTAGTTGGAAGATTTTCCAGTGCCCCAAGGCCGCCGACCACGTGTGGTGCGCGAGGCCCGCGGACCTGGCTGCGCGCGGCCCCAAAGCTGCGTGTCCCTGCTGCGCCCTCATACAAGTCAGCTCGACAAACTGCGTCAAGACAACGCACCCCGCCATAGCGGAGGAGTGGCACCCGACCAAAAACGGTCGTCACGTCCCGAGCCCTCGCGAGACGCTCTCTTCTGCCAAGGCAGCCGTATGGTTCCGATGTCGTCGAAACGACCGCCACGAGTGGCGCGCCGTCGTCGCCAACCGATGCGCGGGCGAACCCTGTCCCTTCTGCGCGGGCAAGGTCGCGCTGCCCTTTACCACCCTCGTCGCCAGACTCGGCCGCGATCTCGTATACTACTTTTGGCACAAACGCAAAAATCAAAACCCTCCCGACCAAATCCTCTCGGGCGCAGACGTCCCAATTCGACTCAAGGACCCCCTCACCGGCACCGAGTGGACCACCACGCCCGAGCTCCTCTGCCAGGTCGCCGAATCCGTCACGTACGGAGGCAACGCCAAAGAGGCTATTTATTCGAGATTCGTTTCGCGCGAAGAAAGATCCCGAGCCCTCGCGCTCCTCAAGACCGCCCTCGGACGCGCCGAGTCCTACCTCATCGACACGATCCTCGAAGACGCCTTCCTCGCCGCGGGCGTGCCCGTCACTCTTCGTGACATTCATCTCCAAGAAGACGAAGAAGACGAAGAAGACGAAGAAGACCGAGAGACTCGAGACGACGTCGTTAATCCAGCGCCTGCGCCGCCGGCCAGAAGATCGTCCATGTTTTTTATTGGCGCTGGCAGACCTAACCCACCACCATCTACCACCACCACCCTTGATGCTGGTAGTGGTGCTGCTGCTGTTGTCGTCGACGGCGCTGCTGCTGAAACGCCACCAACGCCCAGCTCGCCGCCGTTGACTGCCAGCACCAGCACGCTCGCGGATCCTCAACAACGCCAACACCGAAAGGTTACTAGCCGTGCGTGCGTGCTTTCGTAACAACAACAACAACAACAACAACAACAAACCTTGACTAGAGGACAGCGAGCACGTCCAGACGCTCGCTTGCCTTGGGCGCGACGTGTACTCGCTGCCGCCGGAGCCCCGCGGACAGACGCGAGTCCACACACAGCGTCTTCATTATGTGGCCACACTAGCCACACATCGACGACACCCTCGTGCAGCCCAGCGCTCCCCGCTGGTCTCTCCGGGCCCCATCGTGCAGCAGCAGCCTCGTCTTTGGCGGCGAGGCCAGCGCCGCGTGCCACGAGCTCGCTCCTCCTCACATCTGCGCGGAACGGATCGCCAAGCGGACGTAGCTGTGCCAACGTTGTACGAGATCGAGGCGGCTCTGCCATACGAGTTGAGCCTCACGATACGACTGCTTTGGGCGGGGTTGGCAGCGCTCTCGCCCCCCAGCCATCATTCGCTGCCTCGCGCAGCCCAACCCATACCGTCCGTGCTCAACAGGTCGTCACCCTCAGTCAGGCCGCTCGTGCTCAACAGGCCGTCACTTTCATCCGCTCCTGCGTCCCGAGGACCTGCGGGCAGGCCTTCTCCCTGAACTTTGCCTGCCTGCCCGGCGGCTAGGCGACCGCCCTGTATTAAAAGCCCGCACGTGGAGGGAGGGGAGCCCGCCCATGACGCCTTCAAGGTACCTGCTACTCTTTCCCTCCCACCACTCTCCGAACCTTTTCGTGCACTATCCTTGCCCACCCGATTTACGCACTCGTGCTTGAAAGCCGCGTGGTGGATCACATCTAACTGGTTTTACTTTCCCACTTATTATTATTCAGCTCCGTCGGCGACACACCATCACTTGAATCGCAATCTCGCCCGGGCCGTCGAAGCGGGCTTACGATAATTTTCTGGGACGCTCCGTGTACACACCTCTGATGCCCCTCCAGCTCATTCACCATTGCCCCCCCCTCCCACATTGCCGGGTATTTTTGAACACTCTCCACGGCTCGGCGATGATCCCGGCTGGGTCTCGGGATACCTCCGCAATCCAGGTACCAGTCGCCCCCCCCCCCCCAAACCCCTCGGGCTGAATGAAGGTCCTGCATTATCGGACACGCATTGTTCCTTCCTGTTCTTGGAGTGTTCGCCCCCCCCCTTCTTAGCATTCCACCTTCACTCAACCCTCAAGGGTGTTCAAAAATGGGTCGAAATGGCGCCGAGATTTTTCTTTACGTGCCGAACTTGATAGGCTACGCGCGGGTGGTCCTGCTCGGCGCCTTCTACCTGTTGGCTCTCGAGCACTGGGTCTCGGCGGTGACGTGCTACTTGGCCTCGTTCGCTGGCGACCTTTTCGACGGATATTTCGCCAAGAAGCTCCAACAGCGGTCGACCTTGGGCATGGTCCTCGATATGGTCACCGACCGCGTCGCGACTGCCGGCTTCCTGAGCATCCTTGGGATTTTGTGCGTTGCTACCTGTCCGCGATGAGTCCGACCAGCAGGTATCCGCACCGCGCGCCAATATTCATCAGCTTGCAGGGTCTAGACCTAGCCAGTCATTGGTACCATATGTACTCGACGGCGAGCGCAGGGGGACACCACAAGTCGGACGAAACGCTGCATAAGCGTAACTTTGTCCTGCGAGTGTACTACGCGAGTTACCCCTTGTTTGCGTACCTTTGCGTGAGCGCGGAGCTCGCTTACGTCGCACTCTACGTCCTCTATTTCTGGCCGACGGCTGCCTTCGCCGGCGTAACCCTAGAAGCCGTTTATCTTGTTGCCTTGTTGCCGGGATGCATCGTCAAGCAAATCGTTAACCTTGCTCAACTCGCCTCCGCAGCAAACGCGCTCGTGTTGCGTGACGTCGCGACGCCCGTCAAGTCGACTTAGTGATCTTAGTAGTAAAAGAACCACATTCGTATCTTGCGCTGCCTGAAAGCCACCCTCTTTCGGCCGAAAAGCTTCGCCTGGAAGTCCTGAGAGATGAGTGGTCCCTCGGCGCACGCGATTTTCCGAGTTTGTACTCGGAAAATTTTCGTTTGATGGTCGTCGACTGAAAGAAAGGGGCGCGCGTTATTTGGTGCCTAGGTAGTTACTTATATTCAGTATCATCATCGTCATCATTTTTATTACGGCAGGCTCAAAGAGCCAGGCTGGATTATAATATTTTATTTAAGCAAATAATAGTAAGCCATTAGACCTATATTCCTCTCTGAGCAGATTGTCACCATCTGACGCTCGTACCTCTATCAGCGGGACGCGTGCGTCCTACGGGGAGGCTCTCTCTTCTCTTCGCCTGCCTCGCGGCTCGGCAGCGACCCCCTTCTTCCGGGTTTCAGTTTCCCCCTTCCTTCCCCCAGCAAATCCTCAACCTTCCCCCCCTTCTTTCGCGAGTTTCTGCTTACCCGGTCTATTTTTATTCGCAGTCGCGTTTACAAACGTAACCTCTTGGGCACATAACCGCACTCGCCTCATTTCCAGTTGACTACTAATAAACCCTCCCAACCACGCCCACCTCCCAAAACTTCGAACAAACCCCGTGTGCACGAACGAATCTCCTGCGCGCACCACCGCACCCTCCCCCCTTTTTATTATTAGCAGCCGACACGATGCCTTGAGCATCCAAAAACGTTGTTTCTCGACGTCAGATTTAAAAAAGTGTGAAAACAGATTATCACTGTGAAAAAAAAAAACAAACAATGCTGTAGTGTTTCCGTTGAGCGTCAACCGCCGTTGTTAAGTGCCGTGTTCGTCCAGGACGTGGACATCGATTAGAGTCAGTCAGCATGGGTGATGAGGACGATGACTTGTACAACTTTGCCCTCGACGGTGGAGACTACGGCGTCGGGGACGACGACTACGACGACGACGACGACGAAGACGACGACGAAGACGAAAACACATTCATCCCAACGCATCAGCCACGGGATCCAGAGAGCGTGGGCGCGGTGAGCAGCACGAAGGAGATGTCGTCGAGCATTTTAGACAAGGCCAAGGCAATGCTGTCGAAGAAAAGCGCGCCACGGAAGCCGCGCGAAGCCCGAAATACGGACGTGGCGGAAATCATGGCGGAGCTGAGCTCGGATGATGAGGCGCAGCATAAACATCAGCGCTCTACTTCAAGCGTTGACGCACCGTTCCGATTCGAGTCGTCGACGTTCGACCTCAATTCGGATCACGCCGACGATCGGCCGACGTTTGTCCAGAAACCGAAGTACTCACCGTCGCCTCTCAAGAGCGACAATGGGATGAAGAAAGTCTCGCGCGCGTCTTTCTCCGGCGTTCTCCAGACCGTGCCGGCTCTCGAGGATGCGTCGGAGGATGCTGCTCCCGCCGTCGACTGGCACATCGACGCACCGCTGACGGCCACGACCAAGGGTCAGCTTTCATCCTCGCACCGTGGCTTCGTGCGCTCAATCAACGACCTAAACGACGTCCGCCGCGACTCGGAGAGCACGTTTGACTTCGGCGCAATCCGCGAGACGGGCGAGTCATTCACGACCGACGGCATCGACGCGGCGTTGCAGGATCATGGTGCGCTCGAGCGGGCGGCGGCGCGTGCGCTCATCGAGGATGAAGAAGAGCCCGTCGAAGAGAGACCTGGCGAATCAATCCCACCACGCGGCTACAACAGAGAAAACAGCGAACAACCCGACAGCGACCTTTCATATGCTGCACTCTCTAACGACGCCACGATGCGTCTGGGTTCTATCGTCGAAGACTACAACTCCGACAGAATCGTCCATAGAAACAACGGAGCGCGGAACATCCCTGAAACCAAAGTCATGTCCTTCCAAGACTTGCAGCTCGTCATCGCAGTGAGTGTCGCGTTGGTTCGAGACCACTCTTGTGGCGCCTCATCAATCTGCGCAGGCAGACGATGTTGCGGACGATAACGTCGACCGCGGAGGCGACGACGACGATTATTCCGAGGAGTACGAGTCTGCATCGCCCGTGTCCGTCGACAGGGTCGAGCCTCAAAGTCGTTCGTCTTCTCTTGCCAACGAAAGGAGGACTGAAAGCGAAGATGACGCCCTCGAGGCTCCGATACCTGCGCGCTCGCCGTCCCTTGTGTTTCAGGCGACCGCCGAGGCGAAGCCCGCTGAGAAGAATGACAAGGAACACAAACGATCCCAGGCCAAACGCCAACGTGCGGCTCGCGAAGCGGCACAACACGAGGTTGCTGCCGAGGAGCGACCTGCGGCGAAGGCCGCGCCGACCCAGAGGACGAGGCAAGTGGCTATTTTCGCGAACGAGACTTTCTACGTCGAGTTCACTGTGCGCTTGGGATCGGTGCGACATACTTGTGCGATTCTATGCACGCACGTAGCGTAGGTCTCGCTGCAATCGCTCGACTCCAAAACGCGCGATGCGTTCGCGAAACAAGTTGCGGCTGCGCTCGGCGTCTACCGAGGTGTCGTTGCCATCCAAGGGGCGAGAGAGAGTCTGAACGGAAACGGCTGCGTCCTTGAAACTCGCGTCGGCGTCCGCGACGGAGAGGTCGCGAGGGCCTTGGGAGCTGCGCTCGCGCGGGCGCCTCCATTGCTCACGCATGACGATGAAGCGCTCTTCAGCGACGCAGAGTACCTCGCGGCGGTGGTAGTCTACGACGGAGATGAGCGCACTCGTTACCAATTTGCCGATGTCAACAGGCGTGTAGCGTCTGCCGGAAAGCCACGACGTGTGAGCGCGTTAGAGTGCGCCGACCCGGACGAAGACCAATTCGCTACAGACGATCGCGCTGATGGCCTCGTGCGTACGCGCGAAGTTGCAACGCAGTACTGTGGGAACCACGCGGGCGTCCAGGCAGATCTGGTTGTGCCTGGGCTCGACGGCACTGCCGCGTTTCAACCTTCGCCGCCACCTAGAGTTGCCGCTGTCGGTTACGACAGCACCGGTGCTTACATCAATCCTCGCTGGATGCCAGCATCCGAACCATGCGCTTCGACAGCCCACAGCGTAGAGAGAAAGGAATCTGTGGTGAATGTCTCGCAGACGCAAACGAGTGGGACACCACCGACACCAGTGGCGGCTGGTACCACCGATCACCCTTGTTCGAAAACATCGAACAAGAGCGACACGAAACAGGCGGATAAGCAACCCGTACCTGATAGCAAAAATGGATCGTCCTGGGGACAATGCGCGTGGCCTCATCCGCGCAAGCCAGAGTCTGAATGTAAGCGACTGGCCAACAGGTTGACTCGTAGGTACTTTGGATGGTTGGGAGGCCCGATGCCACTTGCACCTCCCTGCTTTGTTCCGTCGCCAATGATGCTTAGTGCTTATGGCTATCCGGCGGCCTTCGGGCCATTCGAAGGCGGATTGCTGGGGCATCATCTTCAAGAGGATGCGATACCTGCCAGGGATGCATACGTGAAACGCAGGGCGCAACTCGAAGTCCTTGTTTGCCGCGGCGTCTTCAGCTGTGGCATTCATTGCTACTCTTAACGTCCGCAGGCGGACGCAAATGCGCGCATAGCAATGCTTTGTCCACCTCTCACGACTACTAGTGCGGACTCGCATACAAAAGTCCCAGGAGCAACAGCCCCGCAAGAAAAAAATGAACCACCTCGCACAAAGCTGAGCCCTGACGTCAAGCAACCGGGCGGACTCGTGCTAAGAAGCCAGCGTCATTTTGTAGTTGCAAACATGTTACCGTCGATTCGCGTCGTGATACGGTGTGTGTGCTTGGCAGTTGCAGCCGCGCGCAAGCGATGTTGCCTTCAACCTTGTGGCAACACAAGACGAGTTCCGACGACAATTGGCCGGCATCCGCCAGCGCATTGTCAGCCAACGGTTCCGAGTTGACATGGCAACGCAAGGTGTCAATGGGGTATCTTACCAGGACTCCGCGTACACCCAGGAATACCTTCATACGCACCGCCCGGCACCGATGCCGTTCTGGGAAGCGTTAATGCGCGTAGACTCGAGCCTTGGCGAAGACCAAGCGAGGGAGCTCGCCGCGAAAGAAGTGAGAGACGACACTTGTGCTGCAGGTTCATCATAATGCGCCGCCCGCGAACTATCGAGCCTTTCCTGTTATCCCGCGACCTTGCCGACGTAGTTGCCATCTTTGGCACTGCTTTAATATCTGTGCCTATGATGTAAACGTAGAAAACGAACGGGTTCGAAGAACGAGTTTTATAATCCGAATCTCGCCCGAGGGTGGCTCGCGAAGGCGAGGTGTAGTGTGCACCGAGTAGTGTCACCCTATCCCCGTTCTGAACCCTGAAAGCCCTGCGTGCTCTCCCCGCCACTCAGCTTCACCCTTACCTTCATGGACATGTGCGCGATCAAAAACCAACAGGTGATCTCCATGGATGGCAAGCCCCAAAGAAATGCGAGGGCACATCAATCGACCAAAGGCCGAGGCCGTGAGTGTTTAATCCTCCGCTCATCATGCTCGAGGCGTGTCGCCAACACACCAGGTGGCGATCGCGTCCATTTCGGTTGATGAGAGGCCGTTGCCAGCAACCTGTCCGTGGTGTGTTCGGGGATGCAAAAAACCACGAGGACCTGGAGCGTGCAACAGACTTGCCGACGTCGAGCAGCGGCAATGTGATTCTCGGAGTCGTCGACCTAAGTGCCGACCGTCGGCGAGTACACAATCGGCTCGCTCACGAAGAGAACATCGGCGGCGCGCCAGCAGTTGGCTTCCACGAGCAAGGCAATGAGGTCGGCCTTGACGTAGTGGACACCACGAAGCGCGTCCGAGTCCTGGCCGTAGATCCGCGACTGGTCAAAATGGCCTGGTTGGCGATCAGCACCCCTAGAACACAAACGCCTCACGGAGCAGGCCGACTGTCTCGAGTTGCGGCACGATTGCGCATTTGAAGCCGAGCGATACGATGTAGACCTCGGCGTTGCTCGCCAACAGGCTACCTAGCAACGCATCGAGGGCGTCGACCTGTTCCACGTCATCGAGCCGTGCTTGAGCAGGCGCTGGATCGAGACGCGATGTCGACCGCCAAAGTTGGCGATGCGCTCTTCGGTGCTCAGGGTGTCGAGGCTGCACGAGAGGATAGTCACACAAACCGACAGACAGACCTCGCGCACAGCTGCGGCTTGTCGGCGATCGCCCACGCCTTGTGGCGCGCGACGTACTGCGGCTCGGATAGCGTCGAATCGAAATCGAAGATGACGACGCGGTGTGTCCTCTTCTCCTTGCGCGGCGTCTCCATCTGTAGAAAAAATAAATCAGGGTCAATAAATAAATAAATAGGTGGGGTAAGTAAGTAGTATTACGCGATAAGATCGAGAAGAAGATATGTCCGCCGCCGCCGCCGCCGCCGCCGCTGAAGAGTCGCTGGTCCGCGAGCTGAAGCGGCACCACCAAGACATGAAGCTGATGCTCTGGGAGGAGAAAAAGATGCGCGAGAAGCTGGGTCGGGAACGCACTATGAAGATGCGCGAGATCGCGTCGGTCGAAGCCGCGATTGCAATGGGGCGCGAGAAGCACAACGAGGAGTTGCAAGAGGTGGTGGCCCGCGGGGCCTCAAATCTCACAGCGCTCGGGGAGTCGATAAAGGCGTTGCAAGCCGAGAAGAGCGAGCTCGAGGCTGATCTCGGAAGTTGGGAGGTCTCGAGCGCGACGAACGATCGACTGCGACAAGAGGTGTGCGCGGCGCGTCGCGAGGCCGACGAGGAGGCGCGGGCTCTCGAACGCGAGGAGGAGAGGGTACGGGCTTCAACCACGAACATGCGCATGGACCTGGAGAGCGTGACACGCCACACGCTCAGGAAAGTCGACGTCGAGTACGAGAAGAAGGCGCGCGACGACTTGCGGCGCGAGGCTGACGGATCCGACGACACCAACCGAAGACTCGCGGACAGCCTCGCTCAGCGGGCGGCCGTGGCGACGCACGCGCTCGACAAGCAGAGCGAAAGAGCGCGCCGGCTTCGCGACGCGCGCGTCGAGCGCGAGCTCTTGACCGAGGCGAAGGGCAGTCACGACGCGCGATTCGCCAAGATTCGCCACTCGCTCCAGCGCGCCGATGCGCTCGCCGCCAGCCGCCAGGCCGACGTCGCGAAAATGCACGTCGCGCTCCGCAAGGCGCAGCACGAGAACGCCTCCCTCCGCGACGGCCTCAAGAGGCTCGACGAGCTCGCGCGCCGCTTGAACGACGCCCGCGCCGTTGCGCATCGCCGCCGAGACCGGGCGCTCCGATTGGCGCAAGTTATTTGCCAGTACGCCCTCGACCAAGGTCGTCGCCCCGCCGTCCCCGAAGAGATGAGCCATCTCAGCCCCGCCGATGATGTCTCGTGCGTCACATCCTCGGGTCGACGACATCCCCTCTCGCCAAACGCAACTACCCGTGGGCCCGAGGACGACGACATCAACCACGCGGCACTTTTGCCGGACCACTCCACGAGCCGCCAACCGGGGGCACGCGGACCGGCCGCTTTCTCCGACCTCGACCTCCTCCGCATGTGGAACTCGAACTACGCCTAACCTCGAGGTTGTAGGAGTGATATCTTACTCTTTACATCATCGCCGTCTCCATCGAATCATCGCTTGTTCGACACTGGCCCCTGGGCAGGAGGAGGTGGGGGGTTGTTCTCGGCAGCGATGGCACTATTTTGTTGTTATCCTAACTACTAATCGACAGATGTTTGTCTGTCTGTCTGTCTGTCTGTCTGTCTGTTTGTCTGTTTGTTTGTCCCTCGATTTAGGGTAAGGATCAGGTAGGCGCGAGAGTAAGGATCAGGTAGGCGCGAGAGCCAGACAGTGATCCTCCAAGCCGTCTACGGCGACCTCGCAGACTATTTCCACGACCCGCGGCGGCTCTTTTAGCCAGCGCGCCATTCTCACGCCCCGTCGAAACGATGTTGTCGATGCTGACAACGCGCGCATGACCGCGGCCTTTTTTTCCCGGAGACGAGGCGTCGGAGTTCTTTTCGGCCGACTAGGTTGGGTCGGAAGCCGACGCCTCGCTCTTTACAGTCGAGTTTTGAACTCCCTGACAACCAACGGCATGCTGACTTTGATCGCGAGCTTAAAGTCTTCGCAACCTCGACCCGTCGCACGGCCACTGCAACGGTACCAGATACATGATCGATCGTGTCGTTTTCACTGAGGCTCCTCCAGCCTGTATCCCTTAAGGCCCGCCGACGCCAAACGATCACCAAGAGCCAGGGCCAGACGCCCCGCGAGGTCGGCATCCTCTTGGCGAAGCCCGTCTTCTGCCACGTCCAGCTCTACGTGGCTCTCTGTCGATCGGCAACCCCGAGGAGATATACTCATCTGGGTCGACGACTCCACCCTACCCCACACGTGCTGCGCAATACCGATAAGCCCCCTCCCGGCGTCTACACGCGCACGGTAGGTGAACTTACTGGGACCACGTGAACTTACTGAGGTTTGAGATTGGGACTAGGTGAACTAAGTGACCAGGTGAACTTACTGGGACCAAGTGAACTTACTGGGGTTTTTAGAGTGAACGCAAGGGCTAGCGGCGTGTACGGATCAAAGCAGCTTAGATTGGCGGAGGTGAGAGCGACGAGCTCGAAGGAGAGTGGGGTGAGTGGATGTGAGCACGAGTGGGCTTACGCCGAACTTACTGGGGTTAGAGATTGGGACTAGGTGAACTTACTGGGACCAGGTGAACTTACTGGGGTTAGAGATTGGGACCAGGTGAACTTACTGGCGAACTTACTGGCCTGCACTTGTGGGATCTCAAAAGCGAGTTGACTTGAGCGCTGATTGGCTCGTTTAGCTCGCTACACGTCAGCAACCACGTAAGTGCAGCCAATGAGAAGAAAGTCGGGTTAGCTTCGCTACACGTCAGGAAAGTTTCGTGAGGATACGGTAGGCAACAAACACCTCGTAACACTGTGTGCCCGTGCCTCGCGCCGCTAGGGGTGTGAAAGCGACAAGTGTGCTGAGAAGGCACGGGCGACCGAAGAAATTCCGGACGCTACCGAGAAGCGACGGACGTTCTTTTGAGCCGAGGAAACGACCCCAAGGCGATGCCGCGCCCGGCCGACCGTCGTCGCGGCGCCATGTTGGCGACGATGACGGAGAGCGTGATGTTGTCGACGACGAAAAGACACCTGACGCGGAGCCGCCCGGGCCTGCTTCCTGGCATGCGGGGCCCTGCTTGATTGACCTCGTCCACCGCGGGGTTGCCAGTGAGACGTGTAGTTTCGGCACCTTCGACCTAGTGGAGTACACAGCTCAGACGTCGGGGTTCGGCAGCGCATCCTCAACGTCGCTTTGACCATCGATACACTGGCGCCCAATTCAAATTCTACAGTCCGTGACGAAAACGTTTCTCTCCAAGCCCATGTTTGGGCTCCTTTGTTTTGCTCCAAGCCCACAACCACCCACCCCCATCGCGAAGGCAGCTCTGCCTTACGCGAGCCAGCTCGCCCTACGCCGCTCGTCCGAAATCCATTTGTCGAGCAACCAGCACCTGAAGCTTGTGTCGACGACGAAGAACCGGCCCACAATACTGCTGACGACGATGTCGATCCGGCGACGACCGTCGAGGCCGCCAAAGACACTGTCATTCCTTCACCCGTGCCCTGCTTCTCGAGGGTCATTGTCCCAGCACTAGAGCCGCGCCCTCGTTCCCGATCTCCAGGTCATCCGCGCGCTCCCTGTTGAGACGGCGCTCAAGTCAAATCTGACTCGGGTCGACGCGTGACCGCCACCCCGACGCCCCGACCAGGCCAATGAGGGACCACACAAAGACCCACGGTGCAAGCGCGGCGGTTGCTTGAAACAGAGCGACCCAAACGCCACTGGTAAGCACGAGCAGCGCACTAGTTAGACGACAGCGGCCTACTGTCGTGTGGACCCAGCTCAGAACATGCAAGGCTACCCGAAGCCTGGTTATGAGCTTCGTCATGTTCTTCATTTTTATTCTCGCGCTTTTCGCGTCGACTAGGAGTGGAGAAGGCGCGGGGAGATCGAGATCCGGCCTTGATATGTAGGAATATTAGAGATGGCATTCCTAATCCCCCCATTCTAGAGCTCGCTCTATAAAATCAGGGTCGCAGTGACGATGGCAGAGATTCTTCATTTCCACGCTCACTCTATCACGACGCACCGCGAGCGGGCCAGTTTCATTTTCTAATCTGGCTTTCATTATGCCGAGGGCGTTGTCCCCACTTCCCACCTCGGGCAGCAGCACTACGCGTAGGCAGGCACACTTCCGTGATCGACAGGATTCAGATAGGACCGTCGCTAACGGCAACTACGTCTCCCAGCCGCAGCAGATTTCCTGGCGGCATTCTGGCGGCTAGGTTCGCGCTCTGCTGTCCTCTGCTAGCGGCCTGCGTCTCCGTCTTCTTGTCCTCCCCCCCTCACTTGCTCCCCCCGCTCTGCGCTCTCCTTTCTTGAGCGCCCCGCCCTGATCTGGCGCTCTGATCAATCTGCCTCCCTTTTCCCGCGGCCACCCCTGAGTTGCATAGTTTATTCCCTACAGTAACCGGGTAAGAAAATAACTCCCTGACCTTCCTTTCCGCTCGACACTCTGGCCCCCGCGACTCTGATCTGCTCCCATTCTGCGCCCGCTCTGCCCTTAACCACTGAGTTTGCTCCTAACCACCTCCTACCTCGCTCACCCCGCTATGTTCTCGCCTCGCTCAGCGCCCTGGTCTGCTTCCCTTCACCGCCTGTCCAAACCCTTATTCTCCGCCTGTCCAACTCTTAGCCATTCTGATCGACCACTCTGATTTGCCCACCTCCCCCGCCCGCCCTGCACTTAACCTTTGAGTTTCCTCCCTTGCCCCCACCGGCCTGCGTCAATCGGCCTGCATCCCCACCTTTTTTGTTTGTCTCCTCCCACTCATCACCCTAGTTCTATTTTTCGCTCGAGAAGCTCTAATCGACCACTCTGAGCTGCCCCTCCTTCCTACCCTTTACCCTTGAGTTTAATCCTAAACCCCGTCAAGGCTAGGGCCAAGATCGACGCGGAGATGTTTCGCGCCCTGCACTTTGTGACGGGCGACTTCGAGAAGAAGAGCGTGTGAGCGTCGTCGACTTGTGCGTGGGGTGATGCGGCTGATTTGTAGGTTTTTGCCGGATCACGAGTATGGGCTGGCGCTCGACGCCTTGGTCAAGGGCTGCGCGGACGTGCTGATCACGCGGGGGAGCAGGACGACCGAGCTAAAGATTTTGTTGGGGCGGCGGTGCGTCGAGCCGCAGCCCGATTGGTGGTTCGTTGGTGGGCGGTGCCGACCAGGCGACACGCCGCAAGAGGGCGCGGCGAGGAACGTCAAACGCGAGCTGGGACTCTCGCTCTCGCCGGCGCGTTTTGGCGTCGTCGGGTCGTACTCGTTCGTGTGGCGCATGCGCCAGCAAGCACCGGCGACCAACGGCACGGCCGACATTTCAACCGTTCTCGAGCTCCACCTCACCGACGCCGAGGCCGACTCGATCTCCATCGAGAACTTTGCCGAGTCCGAGTACCGCGACGCCAAATGGACAGATCCGGCCACCGTCCTCGAGGGCGACTACAGCCCCGCGCTCCAGCAGGCCGTGCGCGACCTCATCTCCAAGCACGTCTTCGACGACCTCCGCGCTGCCGCGACCGCGCCATTTTCGCCAGCTTTTTTGCTCGCCAAGCACGCCCGCCGCCTTGTCGCCTGGTACGACGCGACCCCCACCACCGCGCCCGTCAAGGTCATCTACGACGCCGATAACGAGCTCTATAACTTCGTCGACCCGGCGACGGGCCAACCCCGTCCGCGCCACACCAAACCGCTGCCTGCGCCGGCCAAGGATGACATATCGCCCGCCCGATTTTACTCCTCCTCAAACCTCCGCCTTCTCGCCGACGCGATCGCTGGACCTCTCCTAGGTGCGATTCGGTTGATTCTTTTTTGTCCTTCGTTTCCCAGTGCCGTCTTGTCCACCAAAGCTTTGTTTTTACTGTAGGCGCCGCCATCGCTCTTCTCATCACGCGCCGTCGTTTCCGCGCATGACGTCAACATTGTTGTACAGCAAGTCCCCTACCCCGCGGTGAGGAGACAGACACCACCATCATTGCACCCCCGCCGCCAGCGTTACGTGACTTCTTATTAGCTTAACAACCAAATCGTGTGCTGATGATGACGGGGTCCACCGGATGACGACGACGACGACGACGATGACTTAGGGGGAGAACTTGAAGTTCAAGTTGCCCGGACCAATTCTGCCGCGGTGGTCGCAGTTGGTGACGCGTAGGGCAGAGATCCCGGCGGCGGACGTACGTGCAGGATGGCGCCCATCCTGCCACCGCTCTGGGACGGGCTCCTCGGAAACATATCGCAGAGCTCGGCTCTGCTCGTGTACGCGTTCGTGGATCCTCTCCAGTTGCAGATCGTGGCGTTCTTTTCGGCGTGGTCCCAGGTTGTGTTTTTCGTGCTCCAGAGGCCCCCCGTTCTCATCTTCATCTTCTGGGACTCGCTCCAGGGCATCATAAACTTCATCCAGATCATCATCCTAGTGATGGAACTCACGCCGGTCAAGTTCTCCGAGCAGGAGCTCGAGGTGTTGACTCTCATGTCGCACGTAAGAGGTTGCTTTTTTGTTGTTGATTCGAGTAAAATTTCTTGGCCGCCCCCGCCAGGTGTTCGACGAGGTACCGTCTCGTAAGATTGCGCGCGTGCTACGGCAGTGCGGGGCGAAGTGGGTTCGGTACGAAGAGGGCGATCTGGTCGTCAAGTTCGACAACGGCCTCAACGCCGACCTGGTGTACATCGTCGAGGGGAGCGTGAACGCCTTCACGGGCGACGGCGATTTGGCGATCGAGGCGCGCCCGGGCACCTTTTTGGCCGAGGCCTCTCTGAGTCGGGCGATGCTCGAGGAGCGCGAAATCGACGACGACGACGACAAAGATTCGGTCGCGCATCTCGACTACGCGGCGGCGGCCGCGCCGAGCCTCTGCATCGTGTGGCCCATCGACCGCCTCGCAAAGGCGCTCAAGGCCGACGATGAGCTCCGCGACGTCTTTCGCCAGGCCCTCGCCGTCGACCTCTGCCGGAAGATCGCGCGAGAGGCGCAACGCGGCCTAGACGGTCGCAACAATACCGTCGTCGCGGGGTCGCGTGCCGCGAATAAAGAGACCTACACCTCCAAGTTGTACTCGACGGTGTTCGGTGGTGACGATTCACCGTCGCTGCTGCGAGAAGCCGAGGTCGCGAGCAGCGTCGGCTCGAATCGCGGCAGCAACGGCTCGTCGGTTCGTCCGAAAGTCTCGTCTCGGCGCGTCCGGCGCAAGAAGACGATCTTGTCGGTCATGGGGTTCATCAACTCGGGCATAAAACAGTCGGAAGAGCGCGCCAAGTTTTTGCCTCGCGCTGACAGCTCCGACAGCAGTCGACGGTACGACAGCACGCGGTCGACGTCTAGTGCGCCGAGCAATAATAAGAAGGTCGTTCCGCCGCGACCCGTCGGAACGCGGCGGCCGTCGCAGCTCGATGAGCGGAAGCAGGCGCGGCGTGGCTTTTACGCGCGGTCTGCCACCGGCGTCGCGGTGGCCGTCGCCGTTCTCGTCGCGTGCTACCTCGCCTACAAGAGCCCGAGTTCGACGGTTGGGAACGGCTCGCAGCTCATCATCACGGGCGCGTTCGCCATTACCGACCCCCTCACCCTCCAGGTAGTCTCCTTCGTTGGCTCGACCGCCCAAGCTTGTTTCTTCATCTTTCGACGCGAGCTGATTTGGTCCAGCATCGCCTGGAGCTCGGCGCAAGCCCTCGTGAACTTTGTCATGGCGACCTACATCTACTACGCGACGAGGCGCGGGCCCAAAGAGAACGTCCCCAAATACTCGGAGCGCGAGCTCTTCGCCTCCCGTTGCCTCCAGCGCGCCGCACCCCTCGACCATCCCACGCTCCGGGCCCTCGCCGTCGGTGACGGCCCCCTCGACCTCGATTGGCGCCGGCTCGACCGCGGCGAACACGTCTTCGCGGGTCGCTTTGAGCAAACGGTCGCGCTCGTCACCGACGGCGCTGTCAGAGTCACCAGGCTTGACGGCGCCTCCTTCGACGCGC
Organism: Chrysophaeum taylorii; assembly: GCA_029834535.1. Lineage (NCBI taxonomy): Eukaryota > Pelagophyceae > Pelagomonadales > Pelagomonadaceae > Chrysophaeum > Chrysophaeum taylorii. The sequence goes on from JAQMWT010000122.1 coordinate 39,333, forward strand.
GTCGCGGCTCAATTCTCGGCACCCGCGCTCTCCTCTCCAATCCCGACTTCGTTTCCCTCGACGCGAACGAGGCTGTCCAAGTTATCGACTACCCGTGCGAGATCCTCTCGTGGCCCGCGCCCGATCTCAAGACCTACCTGGATACCAACCAGGATGCCCGCTTCGCCTTCTCCGTCCTCGCGGCCTCCACCGCTACCCAAGTCTACCTCGAACACCAGCCGCTCGGCACCCCCATCGATCTTGTCTAGTCCTCTCCCGTCGGTTTACGTCTCGCTTTCTTTCTTTCTTTCTTCCTTCCTTCCTTCTGGCAACTTCTTGTCGTAAGATCCTCAAAAGCCTCGTCTCTCGTCCGCGCCTCTCCTTCCTCCGTTCGCGCTACGCCACCAGCTGCAGCAGCATCGACCCGTGTTGTCCATAATATGCGATTGCGAAAGCTCCTCACTCTACGCCACGTGAGTCCGAGCTCGCGAAGTCGCCTCTCGAGGCCACTACCCTTTATTATCAACGCACTGTACGCCTGCGTGCCCCTGGAACCCAAGTTTACTCGTCGCTTGCATTGCGTTTTATTCATTCGAACGGGGCACAAACCCACCGTCGAAGACTTCTGCCCGCCTCATCCCGTGGACCTCGTCCTCTTGCACCTCGAGCTCTCTCTCCGCCACTGGAGCCCCTGCTGCTGGGATGCGATCTACTAGCTAATACTCCACCTCGACGCGATTCGATACGATGCGATGCGATGCGTTCGTTCGTTCAGCGCGTACGGCGCCGAGGGCTCTTAAATTATGTTAGGGTTTATTCCATGCGTCTCCTGAAACGACCGCCCTCCCGACAAGAGCATAATACCGCGTCCTGTGTGTTCTCGGCGTGGAAGGGGGGGCGCCATCCATGCCATCAAGTTGAAGGGGCGCGACATTGTGCTCCAGCGGCTCGCGAACTAGGACGTGGCTCGGAGCTTGCTGGTTTTGCGATTGCTCGCTGCGCAAAAACACACAACAGGAAAGGAGACGTGGCCATGATGTTGGCTTGTTGACTCGTCATAAGGTTTAGTGAGCAGCTCGTCGCGGTCGTCGAGCAACGGGCTTATTGCGTCGACAGAGAGGTCAGCGCAGCCCCTCACTATGCATCGATGTCGGCATCGCGACCGAGCGCTAAACGCACCTTGTCGTCGATTGAGTTATATCGTCGTCGACTAAGTCACCACCTCGTTGAACATACGCGTCGACGAATACAGAAGGACGCCATCGGGGGTGAAAGAAAGGATCCGTTGTGCACACAGCCTGGCGCGGCGGGAACCTCACTGTTGCGAAACGGTTTCCGAAACGGACGCAAATTATGGCACAACGGCAAATAAGGTTACCGTGGAAGATTCTTTGATCTGCTGATTAGATCCACAGCTGAGCTGGAACGGGAACAATAATTGAACAAACGAAAAACTAACTAACTGGAACGGGAACAATAATTGAACAAACGAAAAACTAACTAACTAACTAACTTCAGACCTCTCCCGAGCATGGGAGCCAGGCCGGACCGACAGGAGCCAGTCCGGAATCACGGGAACAATAATTGAACAAACGAAAAAAAGTGGTCATGATGATGGTTCTCCTACCGTACGCAATTGCCGACCCGCTCATCCTCGACACAACGAGCATCAAGGCGGCTCTCGAACGCGACGGCTTCGTACTCGTGCGCTACGCGCTCAACAAGAGCTTCCTGGCCGTCGAGCAGGCCGCGTTCTTCGAAGAGTGGGACCACCTCGAAATCGACCCGTACATCTCCGAAGGGTACCGATTCAGACGCCACGGCCGCTTTGACATCGAGCCGACGACGGCCGCAATCGCCAAGACGACGCAGCCCCAAGCGTTCTATCAAAAAAGCAACAAGCTCTACACCAACATCATTCGCCACTTTCCCGAGCTGCGCGATTGGAACAACACCTTCAGCGCGCGGTCGCACGCCACATTTTCGAGCTCTTCGAGACTCGAAGGACGCGGCCTGGAAATTCGGCATCCACCAGGTTCGCGTCGTAGCCAACGCATCGACAAAAGGCGAACCGTCGCCCGAGGGCCTGCGCAAAGACGATTACGAGTTTTTCGCAGTGCTTCTGGTCGGCCGCCACAACGTACGCGGGGCTGAATCCCACGCTTCGGACAACAACAAACAAACGATCGCTCGCTTCACGCTCGAAGACCCGGGTGATCTCATGATCGTCAACGCCCGACGCGTTTACCTCGACGTCGCGTCTGTCGCGCCGGCTGATCCAACGATACCAGCCAGGCGCGACCGCTGCAACTTTTACTTTACGATCAACCCCACACCGATACTCCCACTGAACGCGCCCCACATCGCTGTTTCGGGAGTTCACACCACCGCCAACGCGTCCTGCCCCGTTCGTAATCGCTGACGCAGTCACTATCTCCCAAGTATATTACTGGATCCGTCTGGCTCATGCTGTAGCACCATCATACTTCACACGCGCAACCCCCTCGCTTATGCCCAATTTGTGTGGCGTTTGTTTTCTATCTATCCTGCCCTGATGAAGCACGCACACTCCCTCCCTCCCTTTGTCTTTTATACGAATCCATGAATCCATCTCGCTTATTTCATAAAATTGTCCGTGCAGCAATTCCTGACGACACGTTCTGTTAGAACCGGGGAGCAGGCGGATCACGCTCGCGCCGAGTATGTGATGAAGAGTAAGCCGATGGTGCTCTTAATCGCAGCTTTGCGCACGCAGGACGCTTTTGGCACCGCCTTCGAGTAGCCATTGGCGTCCCGTGCGTCTATCGTCCGGCGAATCGCCGCTATCGGCAACCGAAGAACCCAGAAACCGGGTGCCCGCTTCCGCCCTTCCGTATCCCCCACATTTAGCAGTCGGGTTAAACCCGAAAAACTCGACGGTGCACAACTTACTAACTAACTTCAGACCTCTCCCGAGCATGGGAGCCAGGCCGGACCGGCAGGAGCCGGTACGGAATCACAGAGGAAAATCACACAGTTGGGGCAGAGGCGAGGGACGAGGACGGACTCGTTGATGGTGTACCGACACTGCGCGCGGTCTTATGCGAGGTCGTGCAAAAGCGTCGCAGGCCGCGGACGTGTTGGTCCACGAACAATCGACCTGTCCGTCGCGTTCTGCCCAACCGAGCGAACCCCATCCCAGCGCGGACTTTCCGGGTGCTAACCGGCCACCCCGGGAGGCGAGCAGGCACCGTCTCACTCCGGGACGGCCGGGGCCGCCGCAGGGAGCAAGCGTGTTAGGCGCCGTCCTCCATCGCAACCAACGGTTAGCGATCGCAGGCGACGGTGCACAATATACAGGGATTGGAAATGTATTTTCAAAAGCACGGCTATTGGCCCGAAATAACTGCTGCTATCAAAATTCGTACAAATCCTAACTACTAATCGACAGATGTTTGTTTGTTTGTTTGTTTGTTTGTTTGTTTGTTTGTTTGTTTGTTTGTTTGTTTGTTTGTTTGTTTGTTTGTTTTGTTTGTTTGTTTGTTTTGTTTGTTTGTCTCTAAATGTCGACTGCTAAGAGGGGGGTGTGTGTGGGGAGCATGAAGGATGAGGGTGGGTTAGTTTGTTTGTCTTTAAATGTCGACTGCTAAGAGGGAGGTGTGTGTGGGGAGCATAAAGGATGTGAGTGGGTTTGTGGCGTATGAAGGATGTGCCTGACGGGCGGAGATAAGTACGCGGGACCTAGTCGGGGTCATCGCCGAGTCGTGGGGCAGGCTGTTTGTTTGTCTTTAAATGTCACCCCTTACCCTGATCGCCGACTGCGGTTGCGATGGAGGACGGTGCCTCATGAATCCTGAGCCTTGCGAGGGTATCCGCCCTCCCGGCGTAGGTTGGCACCTATTCGCCTCCCGGGCGGGCCGGTTGGCAGCCGGAACGTTCGCAGTGGGACGGGGTATGGCCGGGGGGCGAAGACGAAAGGTTATCGACGAGTTGGTTCTCAGTCACATCGCGGTCTCCTCGTCGCATGGCGACAAGCTTGATGGTCACTCTCCGCCGACCGACCTTTCGGCGCTCCTCGTCTACAGGCCCGTGATTCCGGACTGGCTCCTGTCGGTCCGGCCTGGCTCCCATGCTCGGGAGAGGTCTGAAGTTAGTTAGTTGTCGACTGCTAAGAGGGGGGTGTGTGTGGGGAGCATGAAGGATGTGGGTGGGTGTCCCCCGATTCAGGGTAAGGATCAGGTAGGCCCGCGAGCCAGCCATTGATCCTCCAAGCCGTCTACGGCGACCTCGCAGACTATTTCCACGACCCGCGGCGGCTCTTTCAGCGCGCCATTCTCACGCCCCGTCGAAACGATGTTGTCGATGCTGACAACGCGCGCATGACCGCGGCCTTTTTTTCCTGGAGACGAGGCGTCGGAGTTCTTTTCAGCCGACTAGGTTGGGTCAGAAGACGACGCCTCGCTCTTTACAGTCGAGTTTTCAACTCCCTGACAACCAACGGCATGCTGACTTTGATCGCGAGCTTAAAGTCTTCGCAACCTCGACCCGTCGCACGGCCACTGCAACGGTACCAGATACATGATCGATCGTGTCGTGTCACCGAGGCTCCTCCAACCTGGATCCCTTAAGGCCCGCCGACGCCAAACGATCAACAAGAGCCAGGGCCAGACGCCCCGCGAGGTCGGCGTCCTCTTGCCCAAGCCCGTCTTCTGTCACGTCCAGCTCTACGTGGCTCTCTGTCGATCGGCCACCCCGAGAATATGCTCTTCTGAGTCGACGACTCCACCCTACCCCACACGCGCTGCGCAATACCGATAAGCCTCCTCCCGGCGTCTGCACGCGCGCTGTAGGTGAACTTACTGGGACCAGGTGAACTTACGGAGGTTAGAGATTGGGACTAGGTGAACTGAGTGACCAACCAGGTGAACATACTGGGACCAAGTGAACTTACTGGGGTTTTTAGAGTAAACTCGAAGGTTAGCGGCGTGTGCGGATCAAAGCGGCTTAGATTGGCGAGGGTGAGAGGGACGAGTTCAAAGGAGAGGGGTGAGTGATGTGAGCACGAGTGGGCTTACGCCGAACTTACTGGGGTTAGAGATTGGGACTAGGTGAACGAGGTGAACTTACTGGGGTTAGAGATTGGGACTAGGTGAACTTACTGGCGAACTTACTGGCCTGCACTTGTTTTTTCGATAAGTCAGACGTAGCTCTTCATCTTTAAGAGCACCGCGTGACGTCGATGCTCTGGGGCATCTGGGAGCGGTGGCATGCCGAGCGTCGGAATCCCTTCCTCGCGTGTTCGCGAGCGCTAGGCGGTGTGTGGGTTGAGAGGCAGCAAGCATTGATCGATTGGAGCTCTGCCTGGAACCCCGTGTGCGGCGCCGCGCAGCATGTCGAGTCACCTTATCGCGAAGAGACACATGAATACGAGGTAACCGGTCAACACGATGAAGAGCGCTGTGTCCTCGCAATAAACGAGCAGTTGTGTGATACTCCCGGAGATTCTCTCAAGGTGTTGCACGTCCGAATTTCCAAGACAATCGAGGTCGCGCTTCGCAACCAACTCGACACTATGGAAAAAGAATGTAGACGCCTGGCCGAAGCGGAACAGACAGCTGCAGCTGATCTCGCGTCTGCGAAAAAGCAGATCGCCGTTTTGAAGAAGCAATGTGAACGCGTGACGTACGAACGCGACGTGCTACGCCAACAAGTTCCGGTCCACAGCAATCAGGAGCAACAGCAACCACAGGAGGCCCCGTCACGACCAATGACAGATGAGTCTCCCTTCCGCATGGCATTCTGGGAGTTTCAGATCTCGAAAGGGAAATGGAAGGGCTACGCGCAGAACGTCTCGCAAGCGCTCGAAACAGCGCGCGAACACCAAAGAACGTTCAAGTTCTCTTGCGACGGAAGAAAATACGAGGTCGACTTCGCCGCGATGACGCAAAAGCGTCTCAGCTCGGGAACTCGGCGGCCCGTCCGTCGATCCATCGCACCCGTCGCCGACCCTGGTGTCTCCATCCCCTTTGGAGTGGAGGCTTCGGTTGGGTTACGATGCGTAAAAAAAATTGAAATCCGTGACCTTGGTCCCGCCGCCTCGCCCTTGGCCGACGAGTTCAACCGAGCATGGGCTCAGTACAATCGGATGTACATATCATCTTCTTCTTCCAGACGGCATCACGCGAGACGTATTCTGCAGATCGACGCGTACGACAGCGCTACGACGCACCTGGCCTTTGCCTCGAAGCGGAGTGACTTTGTGCATGCGGGCAAGCCCGTGGACGAAGTTTGGTGCTTTCACGGGACCATAAAAGACGAAACGATCGAGAGCATCATGTGCGACGGATTCAAAGTCGGCGGCGTCGACGTTCCAAGAGCCAACGGTCGCACGTACGGCCGAGGTGTATACACATCCTTGAGACCACACATTTCGCATCGCTTTGCCAAGTCGACGACTTCGAAACTCATACTCTCGAGGGGACTTCTAGGTACGTCTGGGACTAAAGCCTCCGACTCCGGTGTCGATAGTTGGTGCCCGGAGTCGCAGCCTACGTACGTGGTCTTTCGGGATCCTGCCCAGCTCCTGCCGCTGTATGTCATCCACTGTTCATCAAAGACCGCAGGATGATCCTTTTGGGGGATTATTGTTATTTATTCTGGGAATCTTTTGCGGCGTCGCAAAGGTCGTCGCGTGACGACGAACAAACCTTGTTCATTTATCATCCTGCTTGAAGTGAATCTTCGACCAGGCCTCCCGAAGCCCCGAACGACAAGTGGCACACGCTTTATCATGATTGACACTCCTGGGCCGGCAACAATCTTCTTGCAGCCCCCCAATGTCTCCCCTCCCAATTTCGCACCTCGGCTGCGCGAATCCAACCCGGGTGCCATCACAGATTGAGGTGGTTTCGGTAACGAACGAACGAACGAACGAACGAACACACACCATGGCCAAAGAACAAACGCTCAGCAGCAGCAGAGGTGTCGCTTTTCTGCGACATGCATAATCGGTAGCCAGCCAATAATCGCAACTTTATGAGCACTATCTATACCGGAGCCGTGCACCAGTAATAACTGTTGTTGACTGTTTTTCGATTTCAAATAACTCTAACCACAGGGCAAAGAGTATGATCGTGCTCAACGAAATGGTGGGACTACAGGCGACTCCGCGACGATTTGCTCGCGGTCGAGAGCGCCTGACGCCCAAGGAGGAGAGCCGACTCGTGACAGTCGAGTCGATTCGGCGCAGGTGCCTAGATAGGATTAAGCGCGACCGGCAGGCGAGCGTCTGGGAGCGGCGTCATGCGGATCGCGCGATACCGGTCACCATCGAGAAGCGTGCGCGGATGCTGCTCGACGACGTGCTGGCGTTGTCGGCTAAGCGAGGTGAATCCGCCGATGAGAGCTGGTCGACCGATTCGCACAACTCGTCGGAGGATGCCGCGGTCGACGACGGCGATCTCATATCGCCCGACGACGAGGCCGCGCTCATGGTCGAGCTCGAGGCCGAGCTCCGCGCCTGGGAGGCCGAGGAGTACGAGCGCGAGGCTGCTACCTATGCCGAAGACTTGGAACGCGAGGCGCGATGCGTCGAGGAGGCAGGCGCCGAATTCGACGACGACCAGCGCTACGCCGCCGACGGCGAAGATTCGCTCGTCCTGTGTCCGGTCTGCAACGGCGGCTGGCTCGAGCGCACGGTACGTTACGACTACCGCGCGTCGTTCGACTGCCGAAAGTGCGGCATTCGCATCGCCGACCACTGCGACGGCCTCGGTCTAGTGCATCTTCGCCACCTGCTCGCGCGAGCGTTCGAAGAACATCGCCTCTCGGGCTGCGATGCTCGTCCCACCTTTATGACAGACCCCCGCTTCGGCGCCGACCTCGCCATTCTCCTTTGCCGCTGTGCCAACTGCAATTTCTGCAATGCCGTCATGTAGTATTGTTCCCGAGTCCTGCTCGCGTCGTCACCCCCCCCCCCTCGCCGCATGTATGCGCTTGCACCGGGATCGGCGTGCTCGTCTATGTAATAAATCTCTACTATCTGTGGTGCTCGTGCCCGTCTGTTTTCATTTGTGGCGGGTGCGGTTGTTATTATGCACCAAGGTGCAGTTGCGGGGTGCCCCGCATGGCCGAAACGAGGGTGCGGGCGAGGCTAGGCGCATAGAAGGGCCCTGACCTCGCGGCGTCGTCCACGTCGTCATCGTCGTCGCTCTCGGCGGCATAAATGTGATGGTGCCTCCGTAAGAACCGTCCAGTCCCCTTAACGGGGCTCGCGTTGCGAGCGTCGCGGGGCTGTCGTACCCGACGACTTCCTGCTTTCACGTATGGATTTGCTTCCTCTAGGCGCGCCAACCGCGCATCTAAGTCTCGTAGGTTGTCGGCGCTCCGTGCCACGTCTGGCAACTCCGGTAAGCGTCGCGTCAACGTCTCGAGACGGCGATCAATCTCGAGAAGCGCGTCTTGAACATTGTTGTTTGTCAAGGCAGCAACATCAATGTCAGGCCGTTGAGAGTCCTCGACGCGTGGTGGTCCCTCGTCGATGACTTCCACGAGCTCTTTTGGTCGTACGGGGCTCGTATCTGCTGGTGATTGAGGTTTTTGTGCCAAACGAGATTGTTCGAGCACGTCGAGCCGCCGCGTGAAATCCTGGAGCCGTTCTAGCACGAGCGACCATGCCGGCGAGGCCTTCTTGCAGTAGTCGGCCACGAGGCGGACATCCTGGACCGTGGGCATGGTTTTGGTGGGTGGATGGCCGAGCACACGCGGGTCAGTCAGCGCCGTCAGGGCGTTAATTCGTGCCTTGACGTTGACTACCGCTTTCTTCGTTTTGAGCACTTCTTCAAAGGCGTGCCCGACGGATGCGAGGGTCTTGTCGCTCGTCGACATGTCGTCACCGTCGGCCAGCTCGTTCAGCTCGGACAGCAGCCCCGGGAGATACGCGAGGATGAAGACCACTATGAACACGACGACAACTCGACCTTCGCGCGTGGCGGGAGCCATGTCCCCGTAGCCCACCGTGGAAAAGGTGACGACCTGTGTTTTGACGTTGATTTTGCACGCAGCGCACCGCAAAACAACCAAACACGAAAACAGACAGTGAATGCAGAATGAGCAGAAAAAATTGGGCAGCCGAGCAGGTAGTTGCGCGCCGTCGCTACAATTTTAAACTCTGGCGCCGACAAGGAAATATATGCATTGGATGTAGTCCTTGAACCGAGGATTGCAGTTGTCGTACGCGAGCGAGTCATCCTCGGCTTCACGCACGAGCAGGACCACGTCGCGGCGAACGGCATTCGGCTCGCATGGGAATTCGACCGTGCAGACCAGCGCGGCCATCGCGAGGAGCGCGACTACGAACTTGACGAGGAGCGTGTAGAATCGAATGAGTGGGCCGTTCAGTCGCTTAGTTATGCCGGTTTGCGAGAAGAGGCAGGTCACGATGCGTTCGAACCGGATGAAGCGCGTGCAGCGGAAGGCACCGAAAGCTATAAATAGCGAGTAGCCACCGGTTTTCGTCCCGCGCACTCCCAACGAATCGAAGATGCGAGGATATACGATTCCGGCGAAAGAGCCGACTTCGATCGTATCAAGCAGCACCCAAAGGTGAGGGTGATACATGGTCCTGTCCAACACGACGCGCTGCGCGCATTCCAAGACCCCGTTCAGCGCGACGCTCCACATCACGAAGAGCTCCACGTGATGGAATCTCGTAAGTCGCCACCCGTTCAACCCGAGGGGATTTCCCACAGAGTGAGGCTGGTCACGGGTAAAGTGCGCGTGGCCACCATGAACATACGTCAAATGCATGTCGTCGCCCGGAACGTCGATGAGCGCAATATGGTTCACGCCGGCAACCCAATTCCCAAACGAAACGAGGGATACCGCGAGTTGGAAAAGCTCGTAGACAACGCAACATCGCCAGGCTGCTAGTTCGCGCACACCCATAGGCTCGTCGGCCGTCAATGGAAACGACCATCGTGATGGATACGTGCGCTGGGTTGTAGCCCTCGAAGCAATGAGCGAGACGCAGAGCAAGCTCAAAGCCGCAGCGAATGTCCATGCGAACGCCGTCATCGGTCGCAGCGAGCATGAAGCGCAGCGAACACCACCAAAGACATCCCGTCGTAACAGCAAGGCGTACTTGACGATTCCGTAGACTACGATGGTCACGACTACCATCGCCAAGACAACGCTGGCCACGAGGGGCCGTTCGAACCCGGCGTTCTTAAGGTCCTTCATCGCGCTCAGCCCAAATCCAAGGCGCTCCTTCGAGTCGTCTTTAGGCTTGAGCGCCCGATTTGACCATCGCAAATTCCGCATTTCCTTCGTCTTCGCCTGGACGGCAGCCCGCTCTTCTGGTGACATCGACACGAAGAGGTTCGCGCCCTTTTTCGGCCGTGGAATCTCTAGTGACAGGGACGAAGTGCTCGTATTATCCTCGTCCATCATCCTTCGCTTTGTTTCAGCAAAAAATGCGTTGGAGCACGCTGCGACCGAACCCGAGCTGGCGGCGGTGCCGACGCCAAACAAACAGTAAACGATTTCTTTTTCTTTTTTTCTAACAAAAGATACGGGATAATGTCAAAGATCTGCAGCGATTCATACTGCACGACTTTAGATAAACATTCTACCACGCATAGAACCTAGTAGTACTATAGTCTGGTGCAGTAAAAAAGTCAACTTGTCGACTAACCAAGGCAAGTCTTCTTGAACAAACGCCACATCACGATCTTTCGAGGCCGGGGTCGCGTGGCGGTGGGTTGAACGAGGTGCCGAGACTTAGTTTTTACGCCAGAAGAGGTTGTCGCACTGCCCTTCGGAGCTCAAAAAGAATGGATCGAACATGCCCGCTTTGATGTTATCGACCTGGCTGCACCACCACTCTTTCACGGGGGCGTTGAAGAGATGACTAATCCCGTACGTGTCGCTGGTGCTCATGGGGGAGCAGGCGACGACCTGCTTCATCCACGCTTTGCAAAATGGGTTCTTGCCGTCGTCGCACGACGAGCAGAAGGCGTGCTGAGCGCAGATGTCTTCCCAGCCTTGGCTCAGGTCCTCCAATGTCGGCCCACCCTCGGTGATGGCGGAGGGTTCTGTTTTTGAGGCCGCAAACTTGGGCGGTTGAGCCACGAAGGATCCGTCGCAGAATTCGTCGGAGCGTGCGAGGGCTTGAAAGTTGCATAAACCAAACCAGGAGTTGCCGGTGTGCATCCTCCCGTCAGACGAAGGTCCGTAGTTGACGGGGATCGGGTTCTGCGACGAGAAGGCTGCGCTTGGGCCACAGGTCTTCTCGACTATGTCTCCATACTTCTCCCGTGTCCAGAAGTACAGAAAACTGGGTTCGAGCCGCGCACACGACGAGTAGTCCAAAGATTGGTCAAAGGCCGCGCACACCTCACCATTGATGTCCATTTTGTACAGGCCCGCCAGCGTGTTCATCTCACTAACCTCCGCATTCAAGCTTGGCAACACCCTCTCGTTCGGGGTTGGAAGTTCTGCCTTGTCGTGGAACCCCGCAATGCCGAGGGCCCCTGAGCCGGCGAGCAAGCTGACAAGGACGACGACGACGACGCCCCCAAAGATCCGTCGGCGCTGAAGATCCCATGAGCTCCGCGCCGCGCTTTCGTCGAGCGACGCGTCCCCGGCCTCGTCGACCACGGACCCATACATTTTGTAGATGACGCCACGGATCCCTATTTGACGCAAGAGTAGGAAAACAACACGAATGCTGTTGTAATAATAACCCTCGTTTTTGCTTTTCGAGTGCCTGAATTTGAACCGAACCCTCGTAAAAGCCCCTCAACGCCCCGTACCCCATCTCCTCCCTCCCCCTTACCAGTCGACACTTCTTCTACGTATCTTCGTATCTTAAAGAACTCTCACTCCCGCCTTCCAGGCATCCCTCTTGTCTCCACACGTAACACAACCCAATGTCACTCAACGTCCGTGCACGCCCTCTTACCAGTCGACCTCAAAAAGCCCTCGTGAAACTCCTTTGCGGCCCGATGTGGCAGGCAACAAACCAGCCCGTTCACAAGTTTGTTTGCCGAAGGAATAACCCACGGCGTCGTACCAAGTGACGCGCGGCGTCCTCGGCACAATCGACGCGGGGACGGTGAGGGAATTTAGAGCGTGGTCACTCGCAAGGAGCAGCAACGGCCTTCGTCGTTCAAATACACGAATAGAACGCTGTGCGTGCATCGGAAGGGAGGTCTTCTTGAGCCCCCTCGAGAACGGCCCCAAAAAAAAAAGGCGGCCTCTCCGAGTTCGTTCGTTCGTTCGTTCGTTCGATCGTTCGCTAAACACGACATACAATTGCGCATAGCGGTTCATCCATTAGAGAGAGATATCACGGATGATGATGGCTCGATTTCGGCGAGCTCGCGGAGGAACAACAAACACACGAGGGGGAAAGTACTCGTCATTGGGGGAGAAGCACAACAACACACAGCTAGACAGAGGCAAGTCGGGCGTTGACCCGGTCGATGTGTTCGTCAACCGTCGCGTGAAGCTGACGAAGGTCGACGATGTATTTGGTAAGCGCTCGCAACTCGGCCGTGTCGCCGCTGCAGGCGTTGTGGACGGGTTCGGCAAGAAGTGCGGGGTCGTTATAGTCGCGGAGACCAATCTCGCAGTCTTCGTCATAGAAGCCGAGTTGCTTTCCGATGAGGTTGGCGTGCTCGATGAGGTGGGCCTTGATGAGGTGGAGTTCGTCGAGCTCGCAGCTCTCCATGGCGCAGAGCTCGGTCGCGCGATGAAGGAGATCAAGCGTTGCGAGGGGTGATCCCTCCAGCGCGACGTCGGCCATCGCGCATCGGGTGTTATGGGAGGCGTGAAACGAGGTCACAAAGCCGTCGGCGTTGGGCGCAAGGAGCACTAGGAAGAGCAGGGCGACGGTCATCATTTTTTTGTTCGCGCGAACAATAGTAGTGACACACACGGTGCTATAGTGACACGAATCAAGGCAATGTCAACCCTGATGCTGACACATACAATCCAGGTCCGTTGGGAAGAAGTGGGATGGCTTGTTCGTCGTTGGTCGCAGACTATGGGAGCGAGGAGGAGGCGGAGTTCGAAGCGCCGACTACGGTGCTCGCGCGGGTCGTGGATACGTCGCCCGAGGTTGTGGGCCTCGTATCTGGGCGGCCCGAGGAGGTGGCGGTGGGGACGATGGTGCGGAACCTGCCGGCGGCGGCCGTCCGTGCGCCCGTGTTGGGCCCGGCGCACCCGCACCGGCGCGGCGGGGTGGGGTCGGCCGAGGTCGCGGCTATCGAGGAGTGGAGCTTCCACGAGCAGTACCACACGTTCCAGAGCTACGGGTACGCGCTTTCGGCGAGCGGGGGCACGGAGGTGGTCGGAACGGAGGAGGGGCTTTCGCGCGCGGTCGAGGCGGGGGAAGCGACGATCACGACGATGTCGCCCCCCAGGAAACCAAAGCGTCGGCGACCGGTGGTGGAGGAGGACGTGGGCGAGGAGAGCGTGCACGGAGTGTGGGCGCCAGAGGCTCTGGCGCCGGAGGGGCCGAGCGAGTCGCGTCGCGCGGAGATCGCCGAGGCGCTCGCGTCCGAGCGCGCCAAGAGCAGCCGGCGCGAGTACGACCAGAACGAGGACTTCGACCGTCGCGACGAACGGAAGTTGAGTCACTTGTTGCCGCCGCGGCACGACCGCAACACGCGAGCGGTCGTCGCCCGGAGCGAGTTCCACGGCGACCGGGAGGTCGATTACCAGGGACGGTCGTGGTTCGAAGCGCCGCCGGGCCTCAGGCACCGCGTCGGCGACGAGCACGACTGCTTTATTCCCAAAAAGTGCATCCACACCTTTACGGGGCACTCGAAGGGGGTCCAGGCGGTGCGTCTCCTGCCCGGCACGGGCCACCTCGCGCTCTCGGCGTCGATGGACGGGACGTGCAAGATCTGGGACCTCTACGGCGACCGGCGCGCTCGCAGGACCTACTCCGGCCACGCCGAGGCCGTGCGCGACGCCAACTTCTCGCGCGATGGCTCCCGCTTTGCCTCGACAGGATTCGACCGCTTCGTCCGCGTCTGGGATACCGAGACGGGCGCCTGCCTCAACACGCTCGCGCCTAACCGCAAGATGTGCTTCTGCGTCGACTTTTACCCGCGCGACGACCACGTCCTCCTCGCGGGTGCCTCGGACAACCGCATCTACCAGTGGGATCTCCGCGCCGCCGTGCACGACGACGACGACAAAGGAGGCGGCGACGCGAAGATCGTCCAGGAGTACAACCACCATCTCCAGCCGGTCAACTCGGTGACCTTCATCGACGACGACGCCCGATTCGTGTCGACATCGGACGACAAAAAAATATTCATCTGGGAGTACAACATTCCGGTGCCAATGAAGTACATATCCGAACCGCACATGAACGCCGTGCCCGTCGTCGAGGTCCATCCGTCGACGCAATTCTGGTGCGGCCAGTCCCTCGACAACCAGATCGTCACCTACCAAGCGCGCGACAAGATGAAGCAGCTCCGGAAGAAAAATTTTCGGGGTCACCTCTGCTCGGGCTACGCGATCGGTCTCGCTTTCTCGCCGAACGGCCGCTTCCTCGCCTCGGGCGACGCCGAAGGCCGCGTCTTCGTCTGGGACTTTAAGTCCACCCGCTCGCTCCGCAAGTGGCACGCCCACGACGCCGCCTGCGTCGGGGTCCAGTGGCACCCCATCGAGCCCTCCTGGCTCGTGACCTGCGGTTGGGACGGTCTCATCAAGCTCTGGGACTAACGTATACTTCTTATTATAAGACTTCAAACGATGAGGCGCGCCACGGCGAGGCTGATGGTGGCCAGCGACACGATCCCGCCCACGATCCCACCGAACACGTACCGCAGGATCCTCGTCTCGAGGTGTGCTTGAGCCGTCATCACGCTCTCTATGCGTCGGTCGTCGTCCGTCTCCTTCTTGAGCACGGCCTTTTCGAGATTGGTGAGTTGGCCGATGAGGTCGACGTAATTCTGTCTTTCTTCGGTCCGGAGCTCGGCCCGGAGGTTCCGCACGTCGCGCTCGAGGATCTCGCGTAGGTGTCGCTGCGACACGTCGAACTTGAGCGTCGAGTTGAAGACGCGTTCGTTCAGCTCGGCACGCAGGCCCTGGACGTCGGCCGAACTCGCCACAAGCTCGCGCTGCCGACTGTTCGTTTCCTCGATGAGCATCGACAGCGCTCGAATCAAAGCCTCGGATTGCCGGCGAGTCAACGACGCGTTCTCGAGGACGTTCAACGCGTCCATGCTCGTCTTGAGCTCCGACGCCGGCCCACTGCCCTTCAAACCTGACGACGACGACGACGACGACGACGACGACGTCACTTTTGTCGTCATCCCGCGCGCGACGCCCGCGTGAACTCGACGCCACATCTGAAGACCGACACGCTTGCACGTAATCAGAAAAATGACCTCTCGAGGAGTAACCACGACCTAATAATATTGTTCACGCAGGGTCAAAGGTGGTGTGGACATTCCACGGCCAGAGCTCGGCGATCTTTGTGGACCAGATCGGCCCGGCTCCAAAGTCGTGGGCGTCAAAGACGAGGAGTTCCGTGCTGTTGGTGGCCACGTTGTGCAGGAGCGACAAAACCCAGCCGTCGTCCTCTTGGTCTGCGCGCGGCACGAAGAGGGGTTCGCTCGTGACGCAGTCCTCCGCCGAATCTGGGGGGATCCAGAGCGTGGTCTCTTGTGTCTCGAGGTCGAATTTTGAAAGCGCGTTAAAGGGGAACCAGCCCTCGGGCCTGACCCCAGAAGCGCCGTACACGTACCGGCACTCGTCGACGTCGCGAAAAAACGTGGGCATGTCCGTGGGGATGTCGGAGAGCTTCTTCAGCGCGGTCTGTCGTGTCTCGAGATCGACGTCGACGCGGTAGAGCTTGGGACCGCCGTTGGCTTCGCTCCAGGGAATCGGGTCGAAGGTCTGGCGCCTGACGTCGAAGCCCATCTCGCCCCCAAACTCGTAGCGGTCGAACATGAGGACGTGCGCGGTGAGTCGGCCGTCCGAGACCCACGTGGGCCCGACGTGAAAGATCGAGCCGAACTGGCCGAGGTCGGCCGTCGTGGGCTCTCTCGAGCCGTCTCGAGGGATCAGCAGGAGCTTTGCCGTCGCGCTCGGGTCGAACCCAAAGAGGTCGGTTGCCGGAATGCGGCCAAGGGCGAAGTTGCCAATCCGCGACACGTCGAAGATGCCGTTCGTGAAGGGGACGACGTAGTAGTCCTCGGTGAGTGCCCAATCGTGGAACACGAAGAAGGGCGCGTCGTGCTCGACGCGAGACACCTCGCGGCCCGCCTCGTCGAATTCCCAGAACACGACGCGCGTCTGGTCGTCGAAAACCTTGAACTCGGTCGCGGCCGCAACCATCGTGCCGCGGCGATGGTCTACCCTCGTGTGCGCGAGCATCCCTCGCTCGTCGAGGGATCCAAAGAGGGTCTCGACCCCGACGGTCTCGAGGTTCTCCGTGTCCATCGCGTAAAACGGCGCGTTGTCGGTCATGGCGAGAAGCTTGTCGCCCCACTTGCGAACGGCGAGCTGCGCGACCGACCGCGTCGACGGCGACAAAGCGTTGAGCACGAAGCCCGGAAACGTAAAGTCGGCCACGTTGCTCATCGCGCCGCGAAATAGCGGCCGCCGCGCCCAGCTCTCGAGTTTCTGGACGGCCGTCTCGACGTATCGCGACTGTATGCTGACCACACCCCTTTCGAACCGGATCGCCTTGATAAACCCGTGTGCCTCGAACGGGTGCACGAGCCGGTCTCCAATCCGGCATGACCCCAGCCCGTTCACAAACCAAGTTCCGCTCAGACCTTCAGGCGCCGACTCCGACACAACCACGGGCTCGCGGAATATCGTCGGGGACGACACGGCGATCCGCTCCCACACGTCCTTCGCACGCGCCTCCCGCGCAACCACTGCCTCTCGTGCTGCTGCCTTCGCCGCGCTCGATTCTGCGCCAAAGACCGCGCTGCCTTCTTTGGTTCCTATCGATGCTTTGACTGGGATTAATCCCCTTGGACCCCACGAACGACGAACCACCACGGGGCGCTGCTGCCATGCGACGCCGATCCACGACACCACCGCAAATAAAAGCATCTTGCACTTTCTTCCTCGAGACCAAAATCAAAAAAAAAAAAGTAAACAACCTTCTTTTATGTGCGTCACATTCCTACAACAACCGAAATAAATATTGCCTTCAACTAGGATTATTCCCGACTTTCATTATATTTCGCTGCCACACGGCGATTAATAATAATAAACCTATCAGATTCTATCACCCGACGAAAAAAAAAAAAAAAAAAACATCTGGAATCTATAAAAGAGCTGCATGAGTATGTATATGTTATTATCCTGTTGATCAAATCAACAGCTGTATACAAATCCTTTCGTTGAAAAACAACTAGCATTCATTCTCGAAGAGAGGGTGTAATAATAACACTCCCAGAGGCTCTGAGAACCAGAATGGATATGATCGCACACGAATGAAGAGAAACACAAAAGAAGAGAAGGCCAAAGACGACCGACCGACCGACCGACCGACCGCAAAGGAAGGCGATGGAGCAAAATCGAAAATAGCAGAGCAAAATGGTAATGTTCAGCCCCGAACACCATCAGATTCTGCACAAAGAACCCGAGGCAAGCTGCGGCACAACCAACCAACCAATCACAAACAGCAGGGTGGTGTAGTGCGCGCTTGACCTTTCCTTCTTCTTCGAGCCTTGTAGAGGGGAGAAGTACTGGGCGGGTACCTTATTCTCCATCCAAAGGGGATGGGTAGCTCAACAAACGGCACCGGCCGTTTTGTGCTTATTTGTGGTCAACCGGAACACCCGCCCGGCACTTCCAGTAAGTACTCAGGGTGCAACCAAAACCCCCCACGTCCGTCGTTTTGCCTTTATGAAATCACTAGAATGCACGACCACCATCAGATTTCTGCGCGGGGGCTCGCTCGCTCGCTGGCATCATCCAGACGCCCTCAGGCTTTTTTTTTTTTGGGCGAAAGTGACCACGCGAGAGGGGCCGTTCTGGAATTCGAAGTGGAGGAGGTACGAGACGTCGGTGTGGAGTGCACACCATGAAGATGCACGCAGAGTCCTCACTTTGCGCGCGCGCAGCCACGAGTCACAAAAACGGTACTCGGAATGATTGAACACGGCCGCGAACAAGGAGCTAGACCGTGAAACCTCGTCACTCAATGGTGGCGTTGTGCGCACTCAACTCCGAACGCACAGCACTGTACCTGATCACGACCAGAAGTCGTCCGTGCTTCGGCCCGTCGAGTCCGAGACTTGGAGCGGGAGGACGAGCGCCTTGGAAAGCAGGAACGAATAGTCGGGAAGACTATCAATGAGGCTATTGAGTTTTGCCTTGATCTCAAGTTTCGCTCTGCTATTCGAAGGGGATGCCGCCGCCGCCGTCGTCGTCTGGCTTCCAGACAGACCACCACCCGACGCGAGATTGTTGACGCCGAGGCTGGCGAGGATCTGGTTTTCTAGGTTGAGGCCTTTCCCGTCCGAAAGCTTGTCGCTGATGCCGTCGAGCATTGGCGGCGGCGAGAGGTCGCGAGAGACGCCGTCAAATACGGGAGATGATGACTCTCGCGAGAGGCCGAGCATGGCTGCCTCGCTCCTGCTAGAGGCGGTTCGCGCCGGAGCCTCCGCCGACGAGATGGCATCGAGAAAATCCCAGGTCGCGTCGTCGGGCGACGCCGCCGCCGCCGCCGTCGCAGCCGCGACTGCCGACGCGGCGAAGTCGTCGTCGGCGACTTGGACGCCGGCGCTCGACTCCGATAAGAACGCGGAGAGATCGTTGATCGGGACGGCGGCGGCCGGCGGAGGTTGGGGTTCGGCGAGCGCATCAGACGGCGACGACGGTCGGGTGTCGGCGCGATCGAGTCTCGGGGCCGCCGCCGCCGCCGAGAGGTCGCGCGCGGGTCGCTGACGGTCTGCTTCTTCCTCTTTGGCTGGACTCAACTTGAGCGCGTCGAGCACGGCCGTCGACAGTTCGAGCGACGGATTTTGGTGAGCGTAGGCGGCGGCTCCCGTGGCAGCGAGGAGCAACGAAAGTCTCTCGTCGCATACGGTTGTCAAGTACTCATCATTCTTTGCCGAGGGTGGCGTTTCGCTCGCTACAAAGCCGAACGCAGTTCTGAACTCGGCACGCGCCCGTTCGTAAACTTCGAGGTCGTCCGCGAGAACTTCCTTTAGTATATCTTCGGTCGCGACTCCGGCGACGCGAGACGACGGGTTTTCAAAATCGCCGAATCCGTCTTCGTCGCGAGTCTGGCCACTCGGTTCTTCTTCTGATGGTTGATCAAAGTCGGCGAAGCTATCACCCTTGGTCGACGTCTCCAAGTCACCAAAGTCTGCCGCCGGGGCGTCGTCGAAATCACCAAAGTCGTCATCGTCGTCGTTGGCGGCGGCGGCGGAAAGCTGCTCGGCCGGCGCCCCGTCAAAGTCGCCGAACTCAGCGGAAGTACCCGTCTTCCCAACATCCGGCTGGTCGGCCTCACCAAAGTCTGCTCCAAATTCAGAAGCCGCCGCGGGCCCTGGCGACGCCTCTGCCGTCGCGGTTTTTCCACCAAAGTCGGGCGTCTCTCTCTCGCCGCCCGCGGCCTCTCGGAAAAGGTCAGCCGCGGGTTCGACAGTGGAGAAGTCACCAAAGTCGTCTGATGGATCTACTATTCGCGGCTCGACCCCACCGAAATCACCAAAGTCGGCATCAGAAGCTGGCTTACGTTCGCCTCGCCCGGACACCTCGGTCGGTTTCTCGGAGAAACCACCGCGGCCAACGTCATCAACTGGTGGCTGCTCCGAAAAATCTCCGAAATCACCAAAGTCGGCACCAAAGTCGGCGGCTGGCTTGCCAGAGAGATTTCCCATAGTCTCCTCGGGTTCTTGGGAAAAATCACCAAAGCCATCATCATCAGCCGGCGACTCCTCGCCCCCAGCCGCTCGATAATCAACCCTTCCGAAATCATCATCATCATCATCATCATCCAAGTCGGCGGCATCGGCGGCTAGCTTGCCATGGCGACGCTTCGCACCACCAAACGCATTATCATGAGCTGGTGCCTCCGATGCTGGAAAATCATCCAATTCAGCCGTTTTCATCCGAGAAAGCTCGCCAAACGCTCGCCTGGGCTCTTCCAAGTCACCACCAAAGCCATCGTCATTAGCTGGTGGCTGTGCTGCTGGCTCCGCTTTTCCAAATTCATCCAGGTCTTCTTCTTCTTCTTCTTCTTCCGTTGGCGGCTTACTAGAGGGCTCACCAGCAGCAACCTCCTCGTCCACCAAGTCACCAAACGCGTCAACCCGCTCGACGCCGCCGCCGCCGCCGCCGCCGCCGAAATCTCCAAAGCTCGCATCAGATTCGACGAGATTATTATCAGTAGCATCCTTTGGCAGCCGCTCCTCGGCAAAGTCACGAAATGAATCAAGGGGTGGCTGCTCCGAAAAATCTCCGAAATCACCAAAGTCAGCATCGGCAGCTTGCTCGCTAGAGGGCTCACCAACGGCTGGCGCAATACTCTCGTCCGCCAAGTCATCACGAGCTACTGGTGGCTCCCCTGTTGGCTCGATAAAACCCGATGTCGTGGCCGACGGCTTGCTACTACTTGAGGACTTTTCAGGGTGCTGCTCGGGCTCATCCGCCACGTCACCAAAGGTGACTTCTGATGGCGACTCGGCGACCGCTCCAAAGTCACCAAAGGACGAATCGGGTTGGCCGAGCTCACTCGAGGGATCACCTCGATTGGGGTCCTCCGCTCCCGCGCCAAACGCATCTTGCTGCTGCTCAGCACTTCCAAAATCACCAAAGTCAGCGAAAGCAGCTTCTTCGGGAATACGACGAGATGGCTGCTGCTCTCCAGCAGCCTCCCGAGTCGGTTCGTCTCCAAAACCACCAAAGCCATCATCATCACCGTAAGTTCGTGATTCCTCGGCGGCACTTGGTTGTTTCCCTTCTCCGGAATAATCACCAAGCTCGCCATAATTGAGTTGGGCAAGATTCCTCTCTTTAGTAGAAACCTCCGCAAAGTCACCACCACCACCAAAGAAGCCATCATCAGTTCGCGGCTCGGCTGCCCGCTCGTTCTCTCCAAAATCATTACCCCAGTCGGACGATGGCTTGCTTGAGGACTCACCACCAACAGCTTGATCGGGATCCTCTGCGAGGTCACCAAACGGGTCATCGGGTGGCTGCTCGACCCTACCAAAACCACCACTAATTCGAGCCGCCGCCGCCCGAGAGGCCTCGACTTGGACGTAGCCCGCGCAATTGGAAGACGTCGCCGGTCGTTGTAGTTGTTCTTCACTAGGAACCTCTTGCATCGGTGGTGATTCAAAGTTATCGTCGTCGTCGTCGGGCTGCTGTTCATCAGCATCCACGTGCGATTCCGCGAAGTGCTGCTCCGCGGGTCTCGGCTCCTCGGCAATCGCGGCGAGCTCGACAGAAGCGCCAAAGCTGACCGCGAGACGTCTCGCGGGCTCGTCACCAGCAGCACCAGTAGTGGTGGGTTCGCCAAATTCAACAGGAGTTTGGTCAACTGTTCCACCACCACCGGGCATATCCGTCGCCGCGGCGAATTTTTTTTCGCGGTAGTAACGTATGTCGTCCGACGCTAGCGACAGAGGTGGCGGGACCGTCGCCTCGCCAAAGTCCGCGGCGAAGTCGAAGGTCCCGTCGCCGGTCTCGCCGTCCAAGGACACGCCACCACCGTCGGAGGCCTGCCGAGCAAACGCGGAGCTCCCCGAGCCGGCGTCGGCGTCGACGCTCCTCGCGGAATCGGACCGGGGTCGCCCGTCGCCCGCTGGGTCGTCGTCCCCAAGGTCCGGCTCGCTCTCGTCACCGTAGGCGCTCTTCTCGGCCAGGACGTTGGTGAAACCTGTCGTGATGCTTGAGGTCATAGACTCGCTGTCGAAGTTGGCGTCCTTGCTGAAGACCGACTGGCCGAAATCCGCGTCCTTCTCGTTGGTCGCGGCGAACGAGACACCCTCGAAGCCCCAGACAACAGGCTGCGAGTCGCCGAAGTCACCACCATCATCGGTCTTCGCCGGTTGCTGCACGGCGAAGAGGTCGTCGTCCTCTTTGCCGCCGCCGCCACCGCCGCCGCTCGAGCTCGAGCTCTCGCTCTCGGGTGGTGTCATTAGGTCAAGGATAGATGAGGCTTTGGTACTTCGTCTTGCTCGAAATGTTGTTGTCGTCGGAGATCAACGCCTTCAGCATGCTGGCATCTTCGTCGACCACGAGCAGCACCGCGGGTTCGACGACGAGCCGCACCGAGTTTTCCTCGGCAGACACGAAATCGTCGTACCGCACGAAGCGGGCTCCGAAGAGGCGGCGGCGAAGGGGGAAGAAGGCGGCCTTCGTCGACGAGGCGCCGCGCGGGCGGATCGCGAACGTGAACTGGCAGCGCGTGCCGATGGGCGCGGTGCGGCAGCACCCGCGGTACACGGCGCTCCCACCGGCGCGCGCGGTGACTCGTTCTTCTGCTCGGAAGCCGAGCGTCGCGGCGGCCGCGGCTTTCCGGCAGGACACGTGGCGCTGGGACGCGCTGCACGCGGGGCGGCTCACGGGGCGGCGGGTCGCGTCGGCCCTCGGTTTCTTCGACGGACGCGCTGCAGCGGCGCTCGCAGTGCCGCGCACGATGAGAGGTCGCGCGATCGAGGCCGCCGCGTTCCTAAACGAAGAAGAAACTCAAGGCGACGTGGCGCGGCTCTTCGAGGCGACGGGCTTCGACGACGAGGAGGAGACCGAGTACCACTGGGAGAGAAGTGAGGGCGCGTGGGGTCTCGGCGTCGTCGCCAACGCTCCGCTTCCCGCGACCGATCCGGTCGCGGCGCGACTGCTGTGGGGCAAGGCGCAGGAGGGGAACGGCGTCGCGGCGGCCGTCGAGTACGTCGCAAAGCTGTACGGCGACGACGCGCGCGTGTGCGAGGCGGGCATGTGCGCGGCCGAGGCCCCGAGCCTCGCGGCGCTCAAGGAGGCGTGGGCGGTTGAGGATCCCTCGTTCTTCGACGCGCTCGACAATAGCCCTCGCCGAGTCGCGACCTCGGTGCGGCTCGGCGCTTCGCCCGACGGCCTCGTCGTGCGCCGCGACGGTGCCGTCGAGGTCCTCGAAATCAAGTCCGTGTGCCCCTTTGTCGCTCGCCGTTCCGGAAACGGACTGGTCCTTCGCGATCGCGGGCCCGCGACCGCGATTCGAGCGTGGCTCGTGCCGCAGCTCATGCTAGGTATCTATTGCGCTGGGAGCAGGTGCGACGGCGCTATTCTCGCCTCGGTTTCCGCGACCAAGGGAGCGAATTTTTTTCAAGTCCCGCGCGACGACGTATACATCCACAAAATGCTCCAAGTTCTCGACGACTTCGCCGCCGCCGCCCGGGAGGGGTCCCTCCTCGATTTCGACGCGGTCCCCGGGTACGACGCCTTCGTCGACCACACGAGGCGCATCGCGGCGAGGGCGCGTCCTACGAGTCTCCCCGTCCTGCGTCGCCCTGAAGACACTTCCCCCGTCTTCTTGGATCCAATTAACCTCCAGCCCCACCCTACGCCGCGAGCGCAGCACGCCACGAAGGCGCCGCACTCGTCTTCGAAACGTCGAAAGCAACGGACCCGCCATCGCCGCGGCGATCAGCACACGCCGCCGTCTTCTCCTCCGCGAGGAGGACCCACGTCGTCGTCGTCGTCGTCGTCGTCGTCTAGTGGGGCCGCTGCTGCATCCTTGGTCGTCGAGTGGTAGTAGATCACGCCCCCCTTCTATCGTAGTAGAAAAAGCGCGCGTGGGGGCATCATCATCATCATCATCATCAGCGCGAGTCGTCGCGCGCGCGCAAGCTATAGTTAGCGGGATACAAAAAGAAGAAACTGGGCTGGGCGGCCTCATCTTATTTAGGTACGTGTCGAGAGAAGAAAGAGAGGGTGTGCTGCGCCCGAAGTGAAGTGGCACGCGCCACCGCATCGCACACGAGACGGCAGCATCCTTGCTCTCAGCTGGAAAACAAGCGACGTAGAGAGAGCGAGCTCGTCTCGTCCAAGGATAATAAAAGCCGGCGTTACTCGATGATTTTAGAGACGACGCCCGCTCCAACGGTCTTGCCGCCCTCGCGGAGTGCGAATCGGAGGCCCTCCTGGATGGCGACGCCCGAAATGAGGTCGATGACAAGAGTAGCGTTATCGCCAGGCATAACCATTTCGACGCCCTCCGGGAGGATGACCGAGCCGGTGACCTAGTAGGAACAAGTCACGACGATGACAACACACATCTCTTACGTCGGCGGTTCGAATGAAGAACTGGGGTCTGTAATTTTGGAAAAAGGGCGTGTGTCGGCCGCCCTCCTCCTGCTTGAGGACGTAAACCTCGGCTTCAAACTTTTTCTTGACGGGAACGGTGCCCGGCGTCGCGAGGATCTGGCCGCGCTGGACGTCCTCGCGCTTCGTCCCGCGCAGGAGGACGCCCACGTTGTCGCCGGCCTCGCCGCGATCGAGGGCTTTCTTGAACATCTCGACGCCGGTGCAGATGGTCTTGGCGGGCGCGCCGTCCGCGAGACCAAGGATTTCGACTTCGTCCCCCGTCTTGATGATCCCCGCCTCGACGCGACCCGTCACCACGGTGCCGCGACCCGCGATCGAAAACGTGTCCTCGATGGGCATCAGGAAAGACTTGTCGACGTCGCGCGGCGGGAGCGCGATGTGGTCGTCCACGGCTCGCATCAGCTTGACGACGGCCTCCTTGCCGAGCTCGGGATTATCGTCGTTGATCGCGCACAGCGCCGAGCCCCGAATGATCGGGGTCTCCGCCCCCGGGAACTCGTAGAACTCGAGGAGCTCCTGGATCTCCATCTCCACGAGCTCCAACAACTCCTCGTCGTCGACCGCGTCGCACTTGTTCAGAAAAACAACCAGCGAAGGGATACCGACCTGCCGCGCCAACAAGATGTGCTCGCGCGTCTGCGGCATCGGCCCGTCGGTCGCCGACACCACCAAGATCGCGCCGTCCATCTGCGCCGCGCCGGTGATCATATTCTTCACGTAGTCCGCGTGACCGGGACAGTCTACGTGCGCGTAGTGCCGCGCCTCCGTCTCGTACTCGACGTGCGTGGCGCTGATAGTGATCTTGCGCGCGCGCTCCTCGGGCGACTTGTCGATCTCCTCGTACGACTTGAAGCTCCCTCCGCCGCGCTCAGACAACACCTTGGTGATAGCCGCCGTCAGCGTCGTCTTCCCGTGGTCTACGTGCCCTATCGTCCCGATGTTCAGATGCGGCTTGGACCGAACGAACGTCGACAATGACTGCCGCCCATGCCACACCGATCGGACCCCGCGCACCCGGTGCGCGACGCCCTGCAGCATAATTGCTCGACGGCCTCGCTCTCGTCCTACGTTTCTTTCTCAAACCCTTCTCCCCAGGTCCTGGTGGCCCTTCACTTCAATTTAAAACCCTTCCCCCACTTTTTTTCGAGTCGACCATAACCATTAAAAAAAAAAAAACCTTTTCAAACCTCTAAGGCTCATTCTATTCAAAGATCACCGCTAGCCTGCCGCGAGTGCAAACTTCATTCTATTCAAAGATCTCCGCTAGCCTGCCGCGACTGAACTTCATTAGCCTGCCTGCCGCGAGTGAACTTCATTCTATCCTAAGATCTCCGCTAGCCTGCAGCTCGCCTGTCGAGTCTTCGTCGAAGTGTACGTAGATACTCATACACTGGGGGCGGCACTACCACGCGCCGTAACGTCGTGCTTGTCGCCTCACTGGGCGCGTCGCACCACATGCTCCTTCGGCCTTGAAACTATGGTCGCGGCGCACTTTTCATCCTGAAAATTCGAAGTATGATCAGTGCAGGAATCGTGGGGTAAGTAGCCTGCTTTCCGGGAGCTATAATCTTGATTTATTTGGCGGTTCCCCTTTTTTCAAGTTCACGCGGAGGTCATTTTTTTGCCGGGCGGCTTCGAATGGGGGATTCCGGGGCCGAAGCCCACCAATAAAGTGGAGGCGAAGCCCCCGAGGAAAAATATAACTTGATATCGTACTTGAAAATCTTGATGAAATTGGGGTTTTGGAAATTACTTTTCTACCTCGATTCGAGCCTTCAAGTATCATGGCATCGCGGGATCAATTTCCGCCACAACTTCGGTGTTTTTGGCGAGGTTAGGCCAACGTTCTTCCGCAGCGCCGTGTCCTTGCGCGAGGGACGGCTTCTCCGGATTAGCCCACTTGCCCCACACTTCCCGGCTAAATACTAAGGCCTTTTTTCGTCACACCCGTCGAACAGCTGCGATCTCCCTCCCATGTGTAGGCGACTGGCTTCGGCCTGCGTGCACCATCGAGCGACTTCCACCTCCAATCATACTCACCAAAATAACGCGCCCGGTGCACACAACAAACCCATGGAGGGGATACCGACATGATACCTATTCCCCTCGCTCGACGATGCGATTCTTGTCATTTGCTGCGAGCGGGTCCTCCGCGCAATCGCATCTGCTTGAAATAGCAGGTGACTGGCCTTCATTTGCTACGGACGGGTCCTCTGCGCTATCGCATTTGTTTGGAATGGCAGCGGATTGGCCTGGATCCGTCTCTCCCCGTCGTTGCCTTGTTTTGTTTTCCTCTCCTCTTTAGATTTCTCACTGCGGCGCGCTTGGATTTCCGGGTGGCGCGTTCGTGAAGGCTTTGCCTACGAACAAAGTCCGATTCATTTCCTAGCCATTTGCTTCAGTCTGAACGCTCCCAGTAGGACGGGGTATGGCCGGGGGCGCAGAAGGTAAAGCTAACGACGTCTTGGTTGTCGGCCACATCGCTGTCTCCGCGTCGCATGGCGACAAGTCTGATGATCACTCCCCGCCGACTCACCTTTCGGTGCCCCTCGTCTGCACACCCGGCGACTCTGGTCCCATGGCGACTAGCCTGATGATTACTCTCCGCCGTCTCGCCTTTCGGCCACCACCTTTCGGTGCCTCTCGTGTGCACCCGGTGACTCTGATCCCACGCGCCACGGAGCTGGGATTAGCCTACACCCCACGCACTGGGCTGGCCATTAGTTAGTTAGTTATTTATTTATTTATTTATTTATTTATTTACTTCAGCAGTGTTTTAGGGTGTTACAACTTGTATGACATCGTACTTTACCCGGTTGACGAGACTGTATAGTTGATGTCTAATGCAGGGCTGCACCTTGAACTCGAAATTAGGGTCAAATCAAAAACTTTGACCTTTCGACGTCACGGGGACTTTGGTCCACTCAAGGTCAAGTCTAACCTTGTTTACCGTTTGACAGCCTTGACGATGATCAAGTCAAGGTCAACATCACGAAAACGAAGAATGCGGCTGGCAGAGGCCGGAAACGTCCCACACGCGCAGCTCGCGTCTTCCTCGCCTTCCCTCGTCTCTCGTACCTCCCTCCGCTTGCAGAAGCCGAAGAAAACATACTCTAAAAGAATGGTATTGTTGAGTAATGAGGGTTGGGGTGGTAAAGGAGTAAGAGATTATGACGACATCAGCATTACTCTCTTCCGAGAACACATGATGCTTGGAGATGAGTGTGGTATTGCCGTACTTCTCTCTCGTGCCTATTCAGTAAACTCCCGATAAGTGCAGAGCTCCGGTGGAATGGAATGGAATGGAATGGAATGGAATAGAATAGAATGGAATGGAATGTACGGCCTCGCGGCGAATTCCACATCCTCCGCAACCCCGCTGACATGCTCATCCAACACGAGAGATGATGTACAAGCATCATCGGAGCCGCTTCCGCCATCTTGTCTGTCTAATAATCTGTCAAAAGCACATATCAATGAAGGGCAGGTAGATGTGTGCACGAAGTTCTTCTTCTTCGTTGACTCTGGAACGCATCCAAAGCTTTTTGCCACAACAATACATCAACGGACTTGGATTTCGACTCTTCCCCCTTTAATTCTCGAGCCCAAGTGAATCTTTCAACCAGAGAGAGATGAGATGATCTCATCTCCCACGACGAGGAGTGGGCGAGAGGGTTGGTGAAAAAGGCGGCGATTCGAAGCGCAAGAGCGGTGCGGGCCCCAGCGCGCGTTGCGCGCAAAATCACGTAATATACAGGCCGCGGAATCGAGTAATTGGAGCGCTTAGGAGAGATGGCGCCGTCTTCTGACGAGTATTGGGCGGCGCGGCCGTGCTCACGACGGTGGAGCGCAAACCGTCGGCCCTGCGCGTGGTTTCGAGCCGGACACGATTGCAACGTGAGATGGTCAGAGCTTGTCGCCCCGACGAATCATCTTGTTATGGGGGCAGCTTACCTCAATCTG
Source organism: Chrysophaeum taylorii (assembly GCA_029834535.1). Classification (NCBI taxonomy): domain Eukaryota; class Pelagophyceae; order Pelagomonadales; family Pelagomonadaceae; genus Chrysophaeum; species Chrysophaeum taylorii. Next base: position 67,560 of record JAQMWT010000122.1, read on the forward strand.
TGCGTGGTCGCGACTTGTCTCGCGTATGCCCTCGCGCAACGGCCGCATCGCGGCTTCAAGGTCGCGCGGCGGCGAGGGCCGACGGCACACCAGCGAGCGGTGATGACGTGCCTGTGTGCCTTCGCATGCCAAGGCGTGGCGTACGCCGACGTCGACGACGGGCGGCTTCCGGTCGAGGCGCGCTCCGCGGTGCATTCGCTCATCCGATTTTTTTTCGAGCTCTCCTTGTTCGAGACGGGGTTCGCCTTCCGAGGGGCGTTGCACTGGCGAGACGACAGCCTCGTGAGCCGGATTGTTATCGGGAGCCTCGCGTTCGCTTGCCTCTCGACGGTCACCGCGTTAGAATTTTTGGGCGTTCCGGTAAGCGCGAGACCTGCGTGCACGCTTCGATGGGCGAGCCTTGCGCGCGTCATCGTCCCTCCGGCGATCGAGCTCTCCTTCTGCATCAAGACGCTCATGTATGCGATGGACGTACGACGCAATCTCCGCAAGCAGCTCGACCGGCAGACGCGGGTGGTCGCGAACGACGGCGGACTCAAGATTACGTTGAGTGGTCTCGAGTCGAGCAAGGACGTTATCCGCGTGGTGGAGGCGCGGATTTTCGCGCTGTCCTTTTTTGCCGTCTTGATCTGCGTCGCCATGTTTTGGGGGTTGTTCACCGTCGTGATCGCCGTAGCGACGCGCGTCGAGTTCGCCAAGTACGCGTGCGGGCAGCCCGCGTGTTCGCCGATTGAATACCTCAGCATCAATGTCAGCTGGATTTTTGGATACATGCTCGTTGATTGGCTCTGCGTCGTCTTCCTCGTCGTCCCCGCGTGTTTTGTGAATGCTGTGAATCGGTCGAGGTCGATGAGCATCAAAAGCTCCGTGTCCGAACGGATCTCCTGGGTCGCGACGCGCGTCGGCATTGTGTGGACCTCGGAATTCCCGCGTAGCAACTTGATGATGACGTCGACGACGACGACGACTACTTACGGGGAAACGATTCTCGAGGAAAGCCTGAGAAATATCAGCATAAACATCGACGACGACGACGGCCGCGACTCTCCTACTTTCGTAGATAGCTTGAGCCGGGATATAGTGATGAGACCCGCCGACGAAAACAAATCTGAGGAAGATGACGCGAAGTCGTGTATTTCAGCGGAGACGCCACCACCAACTGTGCTGGTCGTGAACCACCCACCCACCCAGCGTGAATTGTAAAGCAAGCGTGCGTGATTGAACCCGCGGACGTACGCAGAGCCCGCGGGCGTAAGCGCATCGAAGAGAGCACGCGCGCAATACGCGTGTAGGACCACTGCCTTGGGGATAAATTGTAGGCGGCGGTGCGACGAGGTAGGTCTGCAGCACCCTCTCTCTCGATATATATATAACGCGGAAAATCAATCATCCGAGCGGTACACATCCGCACTACGACGACGATCTCGCCAATATCGAGGCTAGCTTATCCGCCAAACCCGGCGGGATGGCAATGGGCTTGCCGGAGGTGGCGTCGACGCAGACACACGTTACCGTCGCGCGCGCGGAGACGAGGCCGGCGACTCTAAGCTCGTGGTGAAAGACGACAAACCTGCCCCGGAGATTAAGGCGAGTGTGAAAGATGACGCGGTCCCCACGCTCGGTGGTTGGGACCGGAACATAGCGAAGTCTCTCGACGCGCGCGACGACCACGGTCACCCCTCCTTTCAAAACAGCCGCTAACTCGTCGGGTCCGCCTAAGAGAGTGGAGCGCGAGCGCTCGAATCCTCGGAGCGCGGCGTCCAACGAGAACGCATGGGTGCGCGCGTCGATGTCGTCGAAGCGCGCGACGTGGGGCAGCGTGAGCGTCGGCTCGTCGTCGAGACCGCCGAGATCCACGACCGGTGCTACTCCGGTTCGCGCAGAGATAAGGATTTCACCATCCTCGCGCACGATGGTTTGTTCGAAGACGTCGTCCTCGATGGGTTGCGTCACGACAGCGCATGCGTCTCCCAGCACGGCGGCGCCCTTGAACTTCATGTCGTCCACCGACGTGAGCATCGTGTTTGGGATGGAGTCGTCGAGGCCGTATTGCAAGAATTTAAAGTAGTTGGCATAAAACGTAACGCGAAACGCGTCGGTTGACTCGATGAAGATGTTGATGGGCGTGCGCGCGGGCGCCGGCGCCTGAGAGAGCGCTGACGCACAGGTGACGAAGGCCCACATATTCAATTTCGCGGTGGTAAGTGTGACGAGTGAGTCCCCGGCCTCCTCGTCGGGTAAGTTACGTAAATAAGGAGTGGCCACAGGGGGGGTTGGGAGCGAGCGACAACAACACACAATGCGGCGGCGGCCGCGAGAGGCTCCCCTCCTACTTCGAGTGATGATGATGATGATGATGATGATGATGATGTCATCGATCTAGGGCGGCGCTCATTTCGAAAAGCGAAGCTCGGTACAGCACAAACAACGACAACAACAAGTACTACACAGGCGCTTGAAGGTCCGCCATGCGCAGCGCCCGTGGCAAGAAAGAGCGCGCGATCACCACGTGTCCAAATCCCGCCACGCAACGAGGGCAGAGCCGTCTGTGCCGTCCTCGAGTGGTGACACGTCGTGGTCGTTGACGAAGCGGAGGAGCGCGGAGTGGGCCGAGCGGAGGCTGAACTTGGGGAACACCAGGTTCTTGGTCGCACGAGGCGGCGGCGGCGGCTCCGGTTGCGTTTGGTGCGTCGAGGGTTGACGTTGTCGAGGTTTAAGAGGGACGGGATCGAGGTCGAGGCCGCGCCAGTACGCGGCGCCGTAGTCGACGAGGACCTGTTCGCCCGGCGCAATAGTCCGCGTAGCGACGATAACGACGCGGAGGAGGCCGGCGAAGGTGCACCGAAGTATTTCGGCGTTGGCATCGTCGTCGGAGGCGTGATTAACGAAGCGGGCGACGTTGCCGTAAGTCCTCGAGGAAATCTTGAGCGCGTCGCCGTTCAACGTCTGGGCGTAGTCCAAAGCATAGGCGTCGCGCGAGTCGTCGGGATGGACGAGGCCCGCGTACTCGGCAACGAGCGATCGCGCAGGAATGGATTCGATCGCGAAGACGCCGAGGCCGCGGATCTCGGGCACGGGTTTCACCTCGAGCGCGGCGGTCGCGCGTCGCTTGAGGTCTGCGGCTAAGCCGAGGGCCTCAGCGGCCGGCGCGGGGGGGTGCGAGAGGAGATGGCGGTCGCGGAGGTCGGATTCGCGCAGGAAGCAGATGGTGTCGACGAAGGTGAAGCGTTCCCGGGCGGCGAGCAGCGCCGCGGCCGCCAGCCCGCGCTCGTCGGCGAACGCGAGGGTGGCCGTCTCTAGAGCGCGCTCCAGCGCCTTGTCGGCCGCGAGTTTCTTGTCCAGCGGTCCGGGACCTCCGGCGAGCGTCGCCTCCGAATAGGCTGCGCCCGTGGAGACGCAGCATATGAGGTCTGCGGGGTCTTCTTCGTCGCGCGAGACGCACGCGACGACGCGAGTGAAGAGCGAGCGACGGGACGGAAAGTTGTACGCGTCGACGAACCACGGTCGCGCGGCCACGACGTAGTAGATGGGCCGCGGCGCCGAGGAGGTGTTGCGGCCGCCGCGATGGATACACCGATAGTCGCAGACGACGACGTCGCCGACCTCGAGGAGCGGCTCGGCGGCCGGCGCCGCGACGGGCTCGGCGTAGCGCGCGTCGTGCGCCGCGGCCGCGTGCGACCCCGGCAAGAACTGCGTCGGGCCGCACGACGGGTCTACGTCTACGAGTGGCACGAAGATAGTCACAGCGTGCGGCGGCAAGTCGCAAACGCCGGTCTCCGGAAAGAGGTTCTCGCCGTCCCTGTGCCATCGCTGCGCCGCGGCTCCGGGAAAGCTCGCGACGACGCCGCGCGCGATGACGACGTGGTCGCCGCCGAGCGCCTCGGCCGCGACGCGCCGCGCGACCGCTTCGCACGCGTCGGCACACGGGAGCAGCTCGAGCTTGATGTCGAGCCGCCCCGGCCCGCGACCGCACGCCTCGGAAAACGCAAAGCTCTCGGGATCGCTCAGACGCGGTCTCTCCGGGTGCGAGTCAAGCGCCTCGATCACGCGTCGCATCGCGGGTTCGACGGCCCCCTTGAGCTTCGCGCCCGCCTCGCGTTCAAACGCCTTGCGCAGAACCACCACGCCGGCCAACCGAAGCAAACGCACGGCTTCCACTATTCGTTGCGTCGACGAACCCAACACCATGGACGCCTCGCAATCCACGTCGATGGCCCCATCCTCCACCAGCTGCGTGGGGCGGCTCGTTTTTGCTGTCCTATTGAGCCCCTTCTCCGAGACGAACGATGACATCAAGTTGCTCACGTTGCCCACGTTGCCCTTGCCTTCTTTGACTCTTGAGATTGGTGCTTGAACCTCAACGGTTCAATAGGTAGTAGAGACTACCTAAGGGAAGGGTAGACTTATTATTATTAGTGTACGTACTAATTAGCCCTAGGCGCTAAGCACATTCACATTATGGCAGCCGTGTTGCTCGAGGTCGGCGAGTGTGATGTGTGTTTCAAGCCCGGCGCTTTTTCTTCCTCCTCCGGAATCCTCTGGATAAAACTCTCACGCATCAACAACAACAACAACAACAACACGGATGACGAGTGCTCGCCGTGGAGCGAGGCTTTTGGAGGCGCCCAAGCGGATGACACCGACAATGAAAAGAATAGGGTCTCGAGAAACTTAGAGCGGGAAGATCGCTTCGACTGGGACGTGGCACGATTTGGTGCGGAATTGGAGACCTTGAACGATGCGAGCGTGACCTCGTTGCTGCGGACGTCTGCCAAGATCGAGCTCTGGCTCGCCAAGGGTGCCGAGCCGAGCGACGCGAACGACATACGACTCGGCGCGGCGTGTCTGCCTCTAGTTGGTATCTTGCGCTGTTCGCGAACGTTGAGCGTGGCCTCGACACTGCAGCTGTGCGAAGAACTCGACGAAGAGCTCCTCGCGAAGGCCGCGACGATTCACCTGCGGTTGAGGGCCGACAACGCTCTCGCCGACTTCCTTCTTGGCGGCGCCCTTTTGCGTGTTACGACCTCGCAGATTCGTCAAGCTCCGAAAGAATGGTGGGCCGCCCCCGAAGACAGAGTGGAACCCGAAAATTCGCGGCTCGACTTCCACGTGGAGTTGGCGATAGCGCGCAGGAAAGATGCCGCGGACGATGACGGACTCCTCTTGCCTCCGGGCGACAGTGTGGGGTGCATCTGTTTGAGCGACGGAAGTTACTGTAATGAGAGCGTGTCGTGGCGCGCGAACGATGCAACTGCATTTGTTTTCATCTCGGCCCGGACACTCGCGGCGCTTGCGCGATGTCCGTGCGACTGGGTGCTCGTAGCGTCGATGAAGACGAGCGACACGCGGATGCTGTTCGGGGCTGCGTTGGACATCTCTGCACTTTTTGAGCAAGAGCAGCGCGATGGACGGTTGGCTGCCGACCTCGCTGCACCAATCGGTGTCACAGCCCACGGCCACACCGCCAGTGCCTCGTTGACGCACTCCGGAGACGGCGTGGACCGAGAACGCACGCTGCGCGAGGCGCTCGAGGCCGCGGGCACCGTTGTGCACGTGACTGTGGCGATTGAATCGCATGCCCCGGTAGGCCGCGAGCCCGTCGCTGGAACTTGGGACGGCATGATACCTCACCAAAAATTGCTAAAGGGCCTGACGATGGCTGACATCGTACCTGCGAGGCGAAAGCTCCGCGTCAAGGTCCCGCGCGATGTCGTCGGAGAGCTGCGCACGGAGATTGCTGAGATTGTCGAGACATTAGGAAAAGCCTACGACACATCCTCTAAAGCTGGTGAGTTTGATGGCATGGACAGCGAACAGCGCCAACGCTGGCTCCGGAGGCGCCTCTCAGATGAGCCGACGATGCACAACTTTCGCATCAACTTGACATCTCGAGTCCACCGTGTCATTCGCGCCCGCTACAGGGCGCAACCCACCACCCAAGATGAGGAACTCAAGCTGCTCGGAGATTGCTTCACCTTCCTCCTCGACATGACGAACGATTTCTTACCAAAACAACACCAAGAACAATGGGCGACGACTGAGAAGGACGATCCCGCCGTCGCCAAAATCCGAGCCAAGCAAGAGTCGCTTTTGACGCTCGCTCTCGACGCTGAGGCCAACGGGAACTGGTCTCTGGCTGGGCGGGAGCACAAGCAGCGGCTCTCTTTGATCATCACGCAGAAGGAAGACGTGAAGCAAGATGCGGTGCTGGCGAGCATCGCAGCGACGACGTGGCTAGACTTCGCGGAATTCGCGCTGCGGGCGTTTGGCGACAAGGCCGGCCGTCTAGCGATTGGCCGCTGTCTCGAGCTTGCGCTTCAAGCCATCTACGAGGCATTCGCGCTAGAGCCAGAGGCGGGGCGCGTCGTCGAGCGAAATACTTCAGTGACAACAGTGCCTTTTACCTCAGACGAGCGAAGGCTTTGCGCCGCCGAGGCAAAAAAACTCCACGCGGCAGTGCTGCTCGAGCATGGGCGTATCGATGACGCACTATCGGCGCTCAGCGCCGTGCTCTATCGCCAGCTCCCGAGTGATGTCGCTGAACGACTTGATGGCGAAGACGACCTGCTCGCGCGCTTGCGTCTTGAACCATCGGGCATCTACTTGTCCGAGGCGTCACCCCTCACATCCGCTTTTTACTGCGTTCTATTCGACGCCCGCGGCGAAGGCAAGGCCGCTCACGCCGCAATTGTTTCTGCTGCGACCAAGTTCGTGTCAGAGGCGCCGGTTGTCCAGATGTACGCCGCGTTGGCCGTCATGCTCACGATAACCGAGTATTTTCTCGACTATTCGTTGAAGAGCGCCGCGACCCGTGCCTTGGAGATCGCAAAACGGGCCGAAGACACCGCCCGCGCGCGATGCGTGCTCCACTCGCGCCCCGAGGCGCCGCCGGATCTTAAGAGTCTCAACCTCCGCATCCACGCGAGCCTGCAGCTCTTGGCGGGTGACGTCAACAAGGCGACCACCCTCGCCGCAGCGGCCTGCGATGAGCACGAATCAGTCCGCGCACTGACAATCTACGGCGACGCGTTGCACGCCCAAGGTCGTCTCGCCGACGCTGCCGAACCCTACGCCAAGGCAATCGCCCTCCATGCTGACCGGGCACCGCTCAAGCTACGAGTCCGCCATGCGCAATGTTTGCTACAAACTGGGCAAAACGAGGACGCAAAAATGGCGTGCCTCCAAGGGGCCGAGGAGTGGCAGACCAGCTCACTGTGGCTCGGTGCGGGAATCGCACAGCTACGTCTTGGCGAACACTCTGCGGCCGACAAGTCACTGCGACTCGCCACCATAAGGAGCGCGCGAGCACCGCTCCCCCATAGCTATCTGGCCCTGCTCCACCTCGTCTCCGAGGGGGCACAGCAGAGCGAAGCCTACTCGTCTCTGGTCCTCGATCTCGCGATGCGTCTTGGTCTCGAAGATGCCTCGCTCCTGCGCGAACTAGGCAACACGTACTACCAACTTGAACGGTATGCGATGGCGGAGTCTCTTTTCCGTCGTGCCGCAGCTAATGAGACAGGCAAGAGCGCACGAGCGCACGCGCGAAAGCGACTTGCTGACGTCTTACAGGCGCAGAACGAAACCGAGGCCGCAATCGCCGAATATCAGCAGGCTCTAGACGCGTCAACGAATGCCGAAGAACGCGACGAAATCGCAGGCAGTCTCAAGAAACTCCTGGTGGCGCTCGGTCGAAGTTCGGCGGAGATCTGATGCCCTACCACTCCCGCGACATCAACACGACGAAGGCGCGTCTGGGGTGTACCCAAGCAACGCGTCTGTACTTTGGTGCAAGCCCAGCTGTGTTTTGTAGTAGAGAGGGCTGTTGCTACACGACAATACCACAAGCGGCAGTAGACACTCCTTTCACTCGATGCGCTGCCCCATTAACAAAAAAAAACGGGCGCCGTTGACTGTGTCGCAGTGCGCTAGGGCCTATTTACGCCCCTGTAGCCTCTTCTGGGCCGAATGGCTGGCGAGATTGTCATATTAGCAGTGCTAACGGCTTGCCCGAGGGCCAGGCTAGAACGCTACTGCGGGGTGAGGGGAGGGCGCTTCTTCAAGCGCGGCAGGCCTGTGCAACTTGCCACCTGGCGTGCCTGGTTCGAACAATGTGGATGCGAAATATTCAGCTCGGTCCCGCTAGCCACTCACGCACATTTGAGGAGCTTTCGCTCCTTCAATTCAGCCAGAAGACAACCAAGGGGTGAAGTTCACACTCCAGCTCCATAGAGCCGAAGTAAAGCCTTACGGCGACAGCGCTGTACACTCCGACAACACCAATTAAGCGCGACTACTCCGTAATACGGGCCACCGAGCTCGAATTTCGACAGGCGCTGAATCGAACCTGGACTCTTCTTCCGACCCCCTCCCCCACACACGTATAGATCGCTTGTGGCTGCCAGCTATTGCGGGAGCCGATATCATACTGGTATACATAACACCTTTGCGCCTCGTTTTATGAGCGCGGGGTTAACTTCGCCGCTTGCACGCGAGGGTGGGAGCGAGATTCCCACTTTTTTTTTCGCGAGGCAGTAGCGCAGAACTTTCCGATTTCTTAATATATAGTAGGTCTTCAGGTTTGCTATTACGCGGGTTCAAGCGCGACTCCAGGCGCCGGCAGGAAAACTTCCCCCGAGTATCGAATACTACAAGTCGTCCCTCGGTTCTAAGCGTCGCCACTAGGATAGAACTTCGGGCTCAGCGCCCTCACTCGTGCCGCCCTTTGTACATGCCTTATCGCCCTGCCCTGTCTGAGCTCGGCCAACCGTCGGCGAAAAGCGCCGGAATGAGTAATACCCTAGGTGGTAGTTTTCTTTGAGCTCACAATTACATCGAGGCCGCGGTCAACATCAAAACCAAATAAACCTATATCCCAATCTCCCCATTATAGCAGTCGCTTCTCACATTCCCTGCTCCTGTCCCTATGAAGTCGCCTTTTATTAACCTCCGCCAAGCCTCCACCCTTTGACTTTAATCCTTTCCCAACCCACTCAGCCATTACAGTCCGATGAAAAATCCCTGGGCGGGGCCCATCCTTTCTTCGCTTGCCCCGCGGCTCGTCGATGACCTCGACTAGGCCTCGGGATACCTCCGCCTTCCAGGCATCCCCCACGTCCCCACACAAACTCAAAAAACTGAACACCCCGACACCCTCCACGCACCTCCGCCCTCACTTTCGCACAATCTCCCCTTTTCGCAATCGACAGTTTCATCAAACCTGTTCGCCTCCCGGGCGGGCCGGTTGGCAGCCGGAACGTTCGCAGTGGGACGGGGTATGGCTGGAGGGCGCAGACGGAACGGTATCGACGAGTTGGTTGTCAGTCTCATCGCGGTCCCCGCGTCGCATGTGTGGCGTAAGGAGAATTTTAGGGGCTACCTGGCGTGCCTTCGAATCCTGGCTCGCCGATCGCGTCCGTGCCCTTGGTGGGATCACTGGACGAGGATGGCCGTTCTCCCGCCACGCGACCACAAACAACTCCTGCGCCTGGTCCTCTCAACTTGAGGATCGGCTGTTGCTTTATGATCAAAGATAATCGAAATCAGAAATCAGGGTGACACATGTCACGGAAAAGGAAGATGATGTCATAGAAAACTCTGACATCATCGGAACGGAGTAGGGTGCCCCTGAAAAGGGGGGGCCCTAGAAGAGGGGTAAGCCTTTGGAGGCGGGAGTTGCCGCCACAGGACTCCCCTGGTAAGAATTCGAGCTGCCCCGGCGAGGTGCTAGCGCGAGGAGCGCGGCTTCGCCTTACGAGCATCTCGTGAACGAATCTTCTGGTAAACGCGGGTGATGATCGGTTCAGGAACTCGACCACTGCGTAAAGTAAACTTGGGGACCAACACGTCAATCTCGTGCGGAGCGAAATCCGTGACACAAGGAGTTGTGTTGGAGGAAATTCGGGACTTGTCGGTGAAACTTCGACCTTCAACGTCCTTGAATTCGGGCTTGAGCTTGCGGTGCGAAAGGTGAGAGGTCGGCTTGAAATAAGCGACATCATCGTTCGGACCCAAATCGGAATAGAAATGTAGAGCGACACGATCATTTTGGTAATCGTAAGGCTCGTAAACTTCAGCAACATAAATCTTCTTGCGCCAATCAGAGCGCTTCCGGTCAGGAATCCGGAAAACAACAAACTTACCGTGCTGATAATCATCACGGAAGGTTTCTTCGGGTTTGCGGATGGTTTGATCAACGATCGGAGGTACCATCACCGGCGTGATCTGACTTACATGAACACGTCGTTCTTCGGGCGGAGAGTCGAGAGACTCAATCCTATAGGTGACCGGGGAGAGGCGTTCCTTGATAATAAACGGCCCTCGCCATTCCGGTCGAAGTTTGTTCTGAAGGAAAGGGATGTAGAGCAAAACGTGCGATCCTTCCTTGTATTCAACATCAACATGATCAGCATTGTAAGCCAATCGCTGTTTCTTCAAAGCTTTATCACGAGCCTCGCGGACGATCTTTGTATAATATTTCAATCGTTCGCGAGTCTCGGCGACTGCATCAGAGCGAGTCTTCGGCAATAATCGTGTATCAAAATCCATGAGCGTGTAGTCAGTCGGTAGCATCGGCTGACGGTTCAGGCGCAGCATAAAGGGAGAAATCTGCGTGCCTGGAATAAACTTGCGGTTGTAGCAAAACGCAATATAATGAGCAAAGTCAGGCCAATCCGTGATGTTCCGGCCTTGAAGGCAAGCACGGAGGAAGGCCTTGATAAATCGGTTGACACGCTCAGCCGGGTTCGACTGGGCATGATAAGGAATCGTAGTTTGGTATCGTGTGTTAAAGAGATGGCAGAACTCGCGCATCAACTTGTTCACGAACTCTTTACCGTTGTCGGTACGAATCATCTGGGGCAAGTAGCCCTTGAGGAGGATGTTAATGACAAAAGACTCGAGGACAGACTCAGCAGTCTTATCATTCAAAACATCCAGAATCAAGAAATGCGAGAACGGATCAAAAAATACTAGAAGATACGTCTCGGGACCAGCGCTGGGCAAGGGTCCAAATAAATCCATGCAAAGAACAGCCCCATTACCATCGTAGACGGGCTGCTGCAAGAGTCCAGCTCGTTTCGGCTCAGGCGTACGAGCTTTCTGACAAACTAAGCATTCAGCCATGAAGACTCCAACTTCGTTCGACATGTGGGGCCACCAAAATCGTTCTTGGATGGCCTGGACGGTACTGTGACGTCCCATATGACCACCGTTAACCGGAGTGTCATGATAGAGTCGAATAATGCGTTTGCGCAACGTAGCAGGTGCAACAATCATCGGGTGCAAATCAGCAGAAATGCGGTAAAGAACATCTTTAACGACTTCGAATCGTTCGTTCGCTCGGGAACGTCGTGGCGTCTGACCTTGGGCCATTCGGTAGCGAATATCCTCGCACGTAGCATCAGATTCTTGCTCACGTGCGATCTCCGCGAGCGTCATATTATCGGGTATCTTATTGATATAATCTTTGTAAGCGGCTGCGTCCTTGAAGATCTGTGGCTCATCACGCACACGGTTCTTCCGACGTTGTCTCGTAGCGTGAGACGTAGCCAATTTCATCGGATCCTTTTCAGGGTCTTCGTCTCCGTCTTCCGGCAGTTCGGTCGTGATAAACGACATTATGAAGTGGCAGCCAGAGACGGGAACTCCTCGGTCATCAACAGGTCGGGGAAGCTCTTGGAACACTAAATACGCGTGGTTCAAAGGTTCTCCAAACTCGTCAGTCTCGATGACATGATCAATCGGGTCGCGGGAGAGACAGTCAGGGATACTCATTCCCGGTGACTTTCCCGGCTTATAACCAAGTTCAGGGTCAAAATTGGCGAGGCGCATCGCCCAACGAGCAAGCTGCCCAGACGAGTGCGTCGCCTTACGTAAAAACGTCAAATTTCGGTGATCGGTCTCCAAAACAGTCCGGTGCCCTTCAATGTAGGCTCGAAAGTGCTCTAGAGAAAGTATAACTGCCAGCAGCTCTAGCCGACGGGGCTCATAATTTCGCATCTCCTTCGGCACAGCTCGGCTCCAGTATTCAATTACTCGTTCTTCTCGAGTCACTCTTCCGGCATCGTCCTTGACTTCGACGATCTGGAAGAGATATGCTCCAAGTCCATCCTTGGAAGCATCGGATCGGATCTGAAAAGGCAGATCATAATCGGCGTGGTAGACTCCTCGGGAATCAACCATAGCTTCAATAATCGTATCCCAAGCTTTCTGACACTCGGGCGTCCACTCGAACTTTACACCTTCGAGGCATAATCGTCTTAACGGTTCCACAATCTTCGAGTAGCCCTTCACATATCGCCGGCAGTAATTACTCATGCCGATGAAAGAGCGTATCTGGGTCTTCGGGGAAGTATTCGGTAAAGTACCTGGAATCGGCATCTTCTGCAGTGCTTCCAGCGTCTTTGGATTCGGCTTCAAGCCTTCTGGGGTAGAAATGTGTCCCAGAAATTCTATATCATCTTTGAGAAGGTGGAACTTCGCGGTTCGACCGCTGTACCCTCTCTGTGCCAAATGACACATCACTTCGATCAAAACTTGTAAATGACGATGAAGATCGTCGGATCCCATCATAATATCGTCAACAAACGCAACCAAGTCTTGATACATCCATTTCGAAAGGTCGCTCGCCATTTGCTTGCAGAAAAGAGCTCCGGCTGTCTTCACACCTAGAGGTAATCGCAAGAAACTGTGAGCGCCAAGTGGGCTAACCATCGTGACAGCGTCCTGCGCTGCCGGATCTAGACGAAGGTTGTGGTATCCCCACCTAATATCAATGCATGTCCGCCATCGTCTCATCGCGAGAAAGGCTAAAGCATCATCTTGTCGAATGTTTGGCCAACTGTCATTGACCAATTGATCGTTGAGCTGACGTAAGTCAACTGCAGCACGGAACGCGTTGGACGTTCCAATCTCAGCTCCTTTCTTTGGAAGCATCAACACAGGAAAGCCCCAAGGTGAGTTGGCCGGACGAATGACTCCATCCCGGCACCACTCGCTGATCTGCTTGCGGAGACAATCGAGCTTCGCAGGCGTCAATCGGTAGGGCGTCATCTTAATCGGTCGCGGATTCGCGTCTTTGAATCGTAGAGACACAGGAGGCGAGTCCACAGGTCTCATAATCGGGTCGAAAAAGGCCCAAGAATATTGCACACAATGACGGAGCATCAGTTTCGCCTCGTCATCTAAGTGCGGATTGTCAGGAATTCCCAACTCCTGCACAACCTTGTCAACTTCTTCCTTCGTAGGAATTTTAACTTTCATCGCTTCGTTGTCCTTGACATGCTCAGGAGTCTGCGGCAGTGGTGCACCCTCGGCATCGCGCGGCGCATCTTTCCATGGCACATCGAACTTTTCTCGTATTTTAGTTTCACTTCCGGGTGGCTTTTGTTGATCCTCTCGCCTTTGACACGAACACTCGGCTCGCTCTTAATCTTCGGTTCCCGATCTCGCTCAGGATCTGGCGGAACGTCTAAATTTGGTTGGTTGTCGGGGGGGCCCAGCAGAAGAAGCATGAGACGTCCCCGGCTCATCTGTTGCAGGCGGAATCAACGGTACCTCTGGAGGTTTCCATTTGGTGTGATCTTGAAGATCATCAGTCGACACCCATCTTATGACGTGCGCGTGTTTAACAGCGGAACTTGTACGTGACGAAGGGTGGTTTCATCAATTTGTAAATAATAATCAAACGGTCGGTCTGCAGGACTCAACGCTGACGGCAAAGCTTCGCCGCTCAGGTGAAATTCCTTGGTCACAGAGTTGTGCAGATCGAGCATTAATAAGGCCATCGTGTCAGGTGGCACGACGGACGCTAAATGTTTCAACGAGGTCGTCCTGGAGAAGCCGGCCCACTCAAAATCAGGGGGCATCGTCAGCAACTCCGACGTCATTTCCAGATTCAGAGATCTGTAATCGGAACGGTGCGGTCCTACGCGAAGCGGGACACGCGTAACAGTATAAGCTGCGTCTGTCGCGGCTCGTGATGATCCTAAATTGTTCATCTGAAGTAAATGTCGTTCGTCGGCGTAGCCAAGTGCGGCGGCGAACTTTTGCTGCATATTCTTGCAAGTCTTGGGAACTGCGCGCAAATGGAGCGGATGGCTGGAAACCAACAATCGCACGCGACAGCTCATCAAACTGGGAGTTATGTCGTAAAAATTGACGACGTATACGTACGGGTGCAAACGTGCAACGTAAGAAATAATCGAAGCCTCCTGCTCTATCAACCACATGAAGAAACCAGCCATCTTGCATAATTTCATCGTCCAGTGGGTAGCGGTGACTCCCTTCCCAACATCTCTGGAAGTCAAGTTGCACAGAGCGGAGTGTACGCAGGGTGGCGACGCGACACACATCGACGACGACCATTCCGCGTAGGGTAAATAAGATTCGATCAACCGTAAGGTTGTAACATAGCGACCACACAGTGTGTGCACCACAGGAATATTCGGAAAGTTCTTGTGGTGGATCTGGTTGGCGGTGTCCGACGCATCGAGTGCTAGCACGACTCGAAACGACGTCCCACGTTTCGTTGGCTCGTTGGAGACCTAAAGTACTGCCTCCGGCTCCACTGAACAGCATCACCACCTTGCGATAAGTGATTGGAAGCCATTGAACCTTTTCATATCGGCGGCGGATCTCCGCTTCGGTGATCTCGCGGCATTTCTTTTCATCTTTTTCTGACCTTCGAGCGAAATCGTCGCTGCCTTCAGGTCGTTTGAGGGTGGACTTGTCCGTCATAGCGGTCGTAGCGTCCTTCTGCACCGTGCTCAGCAGCATCGGCGGGGGAGATTCGTCGCATCGCGTCAAATGACTAGCGACAGAAACGGTGAAAGAAGGTTCCCCTTGTCGTATCCTTCTTCACATTCTTTCGTAAGTTCGTTGATCGTAGAGACGTTCAACTCATCTTCGTACCTAACGATATCACCAATCGCAAGGGCTTCGCCTTGAGTGACGATCGTCGGCACTTCTTCCGTGGCAGTAACTGCCACCCGAGCAGCGGACCGGTCGCGCTCTTCGCAAGAAGAACACATTCCTTCGACAACTCCCAACTGCTCGTTCTCAGCAAACGTAGCGACGAAAACCTGTCCTTTTTCCATAGGCTTCGACAAAATAACCGGTAGATTGTACGTTCGACCGGGCTCGATTTGAATCGTGCGCGCGGCATAAGCGATTACTTCGCGCGCGTCTTCTCCCGGAGCTGGGGAGAATTTGGTCGTAGCATGTCCCCGCGTAGCCATGGCTACCGTACGTTCCGGCGGCGGGCTTCGGAGATCTTTAATCGTGCTCAAACGAGCATAAACTCGAGTCTTGACCAGGTCGAGACTCTGCCGAAAGGCATCGTGTTGATGATTGTAAATCGGTACGGTTATCGGATTCCGATCGTAAATAGACCGAAAGGTCACGATTGGTGCATCGACTCGTTCATCCTTAACTTTAATCTTCTTGCGCCCGTAGACGACTTGGGTTCGACAAAAACAGATCCGATCATGGGGAAAATCCACGATGGCTCCTAAAACTCGTATATCGCGCCCTCCCAACAGGAACAGATAATTCGTATCGGCTACAATAGCAACAATGGGAGCGGCAAAGTCATCGGCGAAAGCGACCCGAAGGGCGATCCAACGATGGATCGTCGTCGTATTCAATCCTGATCCGTACAGCTTGCGCTTAATCGGAAGTTCGCCTTCATCGAAAATCAACTGATCTTTGGTCAACTTTTTGACCATTTCTCGGCAAATATAAGAAACATCTGCCATTCCATCGACACCAATGGTCGTCGAGAATTTCGGTCCGTCACGATTCCTGTAGATGTGACAGGCTATAAACGTTAAAGTACCCGTATCTAAACAACTGAGGGTAATCAAATCATCTTCGATCGTCTTGCCATCTCGCGGCGTCAACGAAGTGTGAGCACATCGGGCTCTGAATCGCTCATCTCCGGGGTTGGGCATCGATACCGCGGCTTGAGCTTTCGTATTATCTGTTGTTGGCGTCTTCGCCATAACGCTCGCGGCAGCCTCTTTATCTGGCGGCTTCCGCTCTTCCTCCAAGACAATCTCAGAGGGAATCAGTGCTGGTAGGGGATCCTGGTCTTCGTAGTTCACGGAAGCAAAGGACCCCTCCCATAAATCATTCATTTCGTCTTTCCAGAATGCATCTGTAAATTCATTCGTCGCCTGCTGATCCTCATCAGCATCGGCGATCGGTTCCGTGTCAGCTGCGGCTTTGAGTCTGCAGCTGCGCGGTTGTTCTGGTGGCTTCTTTAGCAAGAAATTCCGAGCTTTCGTCCACCAATCCTGCAGGTTCCACGTCGGCTCGTCTTCGTCCCGCTTGAGAACGCTGCTTATCTTCTTCATAAATCTATCCTTTTCTTCCGGCGGCGTATCCGTGTCTCGATCCGTAGTAATCGAAACCGTTTCGGGATCCGCAGGAAAAGATGGCGTCGTCCCCGACGTCAACTCTGTCGTAAAATCGTCGTCTGCAATACTCGCGCTGGTCATCGTCTCGTCAGTCGAATGCGCGCACGAGCTATCACTGCAGAAATTCATGTCTGGCTCACAGCCAGTTCGGTCGCCAGCGGTCGTCTCTGGAGGGTCCAAAGATAAGCCGATGGCATCGAGGGCTTCCTCATCAAAAATAAACGGTGGGTCGTCCAGGGACGACTCGTCAAATAACGTTAACGCACACTGGTTCACAAGTGTAGGCTTCTTCATCTTCCGAATCTGAATCGCCTTTCCAGTATCGTGTAGCTTCAAGTTCCTCGCTCGAATCTTCGAGCTCATCGCTCGACATCTGCTCATAAATCTGTGCCAAAGACCGACGATTGGTCAGCACGTCGTTGGGTGGCTCGTCCATCGGTGGGCGAGCAAGATCTTCGAATGCGGCCGCGGCAAGGGCGTCGGCTGCGTCGTCGGTGCGGGTGTCCGTGTTCGGGTACACCGTCACTCCTAATGGTAACTGTTGACCGCAAGGGGTCGTAAATGTGAACGTTGCAGACGACTGTCCCGAGTCTTCTCGGTAACGACCATCGTCCGAATCTCGATCGCGAGATCTTCGTCGCCGGCGGCGGCGTGAATGTCGGCTGGAGCTCCTGCTATCTTTCCGTCGGCGCTGGCACGAGCTACTACGGCTCTTGTCGTGGCGTCGGGGGCTCCTGCTATCTCGACGGCCTGTTCGTGTCGAAGACGATCGGCCGCGTCTATCTGTTAAGTGCTGCACGGTACTCATAACCGTGGTTAGCTGCGTGCTCATATCATTGAGTCTGCTCTGAATATCGTGAGCAGCGCTCGAACCGAAGGTGGCATTAGAACTACCGTCGTCACGCGAATGATTATCTTTCCTTTGTCGGCTCTCCCATCGTCCTCGCGAAATGGGCTTTCTGCCGTCTTTGATGTATTGGCACATCGCTACATAGTAGTCGTCGGGCTCGCGGTTGCAAATGACGCGGTTCCCGTGTTCGTCTTTGTCGTGGGTCGCTAAGAAAAACCCACAGTCCTCGCACGTCCTCTCGAACCACTTTTTTGGATTCTCTTCGAGGCGTAAGGCTTCATATTTCGTCGTTTTCTCTTTCGTTCCCGAGACGAGAGCTCGTCCTCCGCGTCCAGGCGGCGGCTTCTGCGGTTTCCCGCTCGAGGGGTTCATCGAGTTTCGGCTGGTCTTCTCCGCCATTGCTGTTGCGAAGTCGTTTTCGAGCCGCGTAATCAGCGACAACGTAGACGTAAACGTCTTATACGTCATCGGGTGTCCGCTGCGCATCGTTCGCACGCGGGATTTCAATTCGCTGGACTCCAGTCCACGTATCAAGTAAGAGATGATCTCCACGTCGTTGAGATCTCGGTTGGCCACGGAACAGTATGCCATGGCTTCTTGCTGAAATTTAATGCAATATGTATGCACGTGACGTTCTCCCGAGCGTTTCGGAACGGTCGCTTGGGTCGTGCATTGTAACTTTCGTAATGATTCCTCTGCCGTCACCGGCAGCGGACAACTCTCTCGGAAATATTTCAAAATCTTGAGGCAATACTTCTCGTTCAATCGTCGTATCCGTCGTACCACGGAACCGTACTCCTCATCGTCGATATCCCGACATAAATAGAAAGACGCTGGGTGATCGAGGTCTTTACACAGGTCTTCATATTTCTTTAAGTGTTCTCGAAAAATCGGTGCGACCGTGTCGCGTAGGGTCGCGGGAAGCAGATATCGGAATTTCTCCAAGCTGAAATGGTCTTCGGCTAATGTACGCATCACCGCACCCGCATCTAAATCGAACTGGTCCTGATCGCGTCCATCGAGAACCAGTTTAAAAGTTTCGGTTTTTAATCCAGAGGTTGATCGCCGCTCCTTGTTGCGATCGTGTTTAGCTAACGCGCTCGCGAGTCGATCCGTAAAACCCATCAAGAACTCCTGGGTGTCGATCTTTCCGGTTCCGCGCGTCTCCTCCTTTTCTTCGTCATCATCGTCTTCATAGCGCGGCTTTCTAGCTTTCGCGCGTGATCGTGTAGTCGGCGGCTCTTCCTCAGCTCGGGACTCCGGGCTGCTCGCTCGCCTTGATCGACTCGGCGTACGTAACTCGTCTCTTTCACGGGTCAACGAGCTTATTCGTTCCTGGAAGGCGTCCGTTCGAGCGTTGGCCCGGCGCAGTTGCTCTTTTAATTCTTCGTTCTCCTTCCGTTGTAGCCGTTCTTTTCGTTCGTTCTCTTCCCCTATTTGTTTTAAAAGTCGTTCTTGCGCGCGTTCGTTCTCTTCGCGTAATGCCCGCAAGTGAGCCTCGTAGAACTCATTCATTGTCGTTGCATCCGGGGGTTCTGCACGCGTTGACGGAGCTGTCGATCGTCCTCCCGCCGGTCTCTCCGTGGGCTTGCCGTCGTTGTAGTTTAGCTCTTCTTCCTCGTCAACTTCTGTATCGTGCTCTTCTTCATCGTCATCATTATCATCATCATCATTCCGCTCGTTCGTCTCATCCTGACGGCTTGGCGGTTCTTCATATCGTAGCTGCTCGACGGCAGCATCATCGTCTTCCATATCGGCTCTGGCTCGTTCTAATCGGCCGAGATCAGAGCGGGTCCAAAATGATTGAGTCATCGTCGTTCTCGTGCTCCTTCGGCTCCGGAACTTCTAATCGTCCACGACACGCGTAATATCGTCGTTGCGTGCGTCTTCCACCGACAAATCTATCCGTACGGTGGGCGGCAGAACTCGTCTCTGCCCGGCAAACAATGCCTTATCCGTGAGTTGCGATCTCACTCCGCTCGCCTGCGGCAGCGGTACCCGGTTGCGCGTCGGTTAGCACCAAATCGCGCGTCGTCACTTCCGACGACTAACGTATCCGGCCGGGAACTTTCCCACGGCAATGGTCCTTCTGGAATTCCTTGTCGGCGCGCTTGATCAGGGCGCGCACGGCTTGTCCGGACCGTGTAGAGAATGCAAGATGCACTAGTTCGTTGCGACCGATATAGTCGCTCGAATCTCGTATTCCTCCACCACCTGTGGCGTAAGGAGAATTTTAGGGGCTACCTGGCGTGCCTTCGAATCCTGGCTCGCCGATCGCGTCCGTGCCCTTGGTGGGATCACTGGACGAGGATGGCCGTTCTCCCGCCACGCGACCACAAACAACTCCTGCGCCTGGTCCTCTCAACTTGAGGATCGGCTGTTGCTTTATGATCAAAGATAATCGAAATCAGAAATCAGGGTGACACATGTCACGGAAAAGGAAGATGATGTCATAGAAAACTCTGACATCATCGGAACGGAGTAGGGTGCCCCTGAAAAGGGGGGGCCCTAGAAGAGGGGTAAGCCTTTGGAGGCGGGAGTTGCCGCCACAGCATGGAGACAAGCCGGATGATCACTCTCCGCCGACTCACCTGTCGGCGCTCCTCGTCTACAGACCCCCGCGATTCTGGACCCGTTCCTGTCGGTCCAGCCTGGCTCCCGTGCTCTGGAGAGGTCTGAAGTTACTTAGTTAGTTTGTCAATTAAAAGTCCTTGCGTACGACTTACGGGCGGGGCCCGTCCTCTCTTCGCCTGCCCCGCGGCTCGGCCATGACCCCCGCCTTTCAGGCAGCCCTCACGGCTTAACCCCGGTCGCCTGAACGGGACACCCCCATCCACCTTCCTGGCACATCCCTCATGTCTCCACACAACGCACAAAAGCCCTCAAGCCCCTGCGCGCACACCCCCCCTCTGCGCCGTCGACCTTTAACAACCCTAGCACCCACACAAGCACCCCCCCCCCTCTTAGCATTTGACCTTTAAAAACCCTTGCCTACGGCGTATCCTTTTTGATCCCTATCCGGATGGATCGCGATTATGTTGTGTGCTCGGGGTACCTGCACAAGAAAGGCGGAGGATCCTCAATCCTGGGACGACGTAGTTGGCGACGGCGATTTTTCGAATTGTGGCCGGAAACGGTGGCGCCTGAGCAACAGAATGTGAGCTTGGGTCCCGCTCTCATGTACTATAAGCGGCACGGCGTCCCGTCGCAGCCTCCCTTGGGCTCAATCCTGCTTGATGGCTACGATAAAGTGTCGTGGTACGAGCGAAAGGAGCATCCAAACCAATTTTTTTTCGAGCTTGTCCACGAGGTCCGGCGCCCTCGGACGTTTTGGGCGCACACTTCGGAGGAGCGACAGCAATGGACTGAGGCGATCACCGCCGCGGTAAAATATCATGGAGAATCTGTCACCGAGGACCAACGCCTCGCCATTCAACACGCTTTGAGCACGGATGACGAGGAGCTGCCCGAGCCACCGCAGTGCTCATTACACAGTTTCCCGCCCTCTGTCCCAGAGGATAATGAAGAAGAAGAGGAAGAAAAAGGCGACTGGCCTAAGGAACGACCCGCAATCTCGCTAGATGTCGCAAAGATCTCCAGGAAGATGCAGAAGCAAAGGAACCGCGTCCACACCCGCGAGTATCGCAATCGGGCTCGTGCGCTCCAAAATGCCAAATGTTCTCAAGACACATCGGAGATGAGTCCCGTCCACGACCGCGCGCCCTTCGTTAAGGGGCGAAATCTCAATACGCATCACACTCCAAAAAATGCGATGTCTCTTGCGGATCAGCCTGCTGTGCGGGCAGACATAACCTCAGACACTCCGGTGAAAGGGAGGCTCAAATCTGTCGATGGAAGCACGACTTTATACCCCACGACAAGAGATTCCTGGTATTCTTCTGCCGATCCGCACTCGGGACATCCTTTTTACGTCAACGTGCACACTGGCATGTCTAGCTGGACGCTCCCGTCTGCCGAAACGAAAACGGGAGACACCTCCATATGGCACACGAGGCCCAGTTAAATCCGTGTTTTAGAACCAATCTCCCCTAGCGGCTGTCGAGGTGAATCTGAAATAGCGTCACATTCCCATCGTCGTTGGATCTGCGTTCATTAACTGGTCTTAGAAAGTTCATTAGGCCGCCGACTGCCTCATGACCATACTGCTGACTGGTAATCAGGACAAGTAGGTGGCGCCTCGAGACACCAACGTGTGTGTGTCGTAACATCAGCTTCGATACGGTGGCGCCGATAACTAACTTCGTGTCTATTCCAGCCTTTTTGCGATCCATCATTCTGGCTCTGGGGCGAAGAGTTGCCTGCCGTGATAATAACTAACTTCAGACCTCTCCCGAGCATGCGAGCCATGCCGGACCGGCAGGAGCCGGTACGGAATCACGGAGGAAAAGCACGCAGTTGGGGCAGAGGCGAGGGACGAGGACGGGCTTGTTGATGGTGGACCGCCACTGCGCGCGGTCTTGTGCGAGGTCGTGCAAAAGCGTCGCAGGCCGCGGACGTGTTGGTCCACGAACAATCGACCTGTCCGTCGCGTTCTGCCCAACCGAGCGAACCCCATCCCAGCGCGGACTTTCCGGGTGCTAACCGGCCAGCCCGGGAGGCGAGCAGGCACCGTCTCACTCCGGGACGGCCGGGCCGCCGCAGGGAGCCATGATAATAAAGAAGCAGCTATTCCCCCGAGACTTTTTGTCTCGTTAGGTGAAACTGAACTCCGGACGGCACTACAATTTTTCATACTCTTCAGCGCTATCATCGCCGTCCGCCTCTAGCCCATAAACTGCCATTCGGCTAATGTACATTGACACCATCAGAGCTGTCAACAGCCTCGTAGTCGCCGTCGCTGAACGCCCCCTACCCACCCACTTCGCCGCTGTGTAAAAGAGCACAATTACCGACGCACCTCGAGACCCGCACACACAACCTGCTAACTGGAATCAGATAAAAAGCCCCCTAGACGCGCATACAGCGAAATATGATGATCGAACCGAACTCGAAAGCAGTCTCCGATTTCGCGATTCCCCTGCATTCATTTAATTATGTAATGATTATTCTGGTTCGCAATTCCCGGGCTCAAAGCGCCAGAATGGATGAACGCAAAGGGAAAGGATTGAAGCTAGAATACAAAGAAAGGCAGTAGAAGTAGGAAGAACGGAGTAGGGCAAGAAGGAGTGACGCAAGGAGCTCTAGAAGAGGTCAAGGGAAAAGGAAATAATAAGGGGGAGTAGCGGCAGGCATGGTTATGAAGAAAGGTACGATAAGACGACGGTAAAAGACGGTCGCAGCATGATGCCAGACCTCCCAAACAGGCCTCCAAAATTAGGTCCGGGCGAGGCGGCCAAATGTTGCGAGGACACAAGGTAACCAGGCGTCATCAGCATCTACGTCACACGTAACAAGGATGTCAATAAGCTCCGCCGGCAAACGACCGCGCACGAAGTCATAAGCAGCGTCGGTGCCATATGCAACGGGAAGGTCGCGGTCGTAAATCAAGAGTAAAGAAGTTTAGGAATCAGAGAGACGCGACTTCAACCAGTCTTGTAAAGTCATCCTTGCGAGGACGAGAGGATGGAGCAACAGAGTAGAATTATAACTCTGTCTCGCCTTCGAGAGAGGATGGGGAAGCGACTTGGAAGAACCTGGGCGGAGACAACAACGACACCTTTGATCAGGGACAACAAATCCGCAGGCAGCAGCGCGCTGTCGGGTGGTTCATTGCGCCATGAGGAACTCAAAATGCATGGCACGCGTCATGAATCACTTGCACGGCTCGACAAAAGATGTCCGGAAGAGCACAGTGAGAGGATCGACATCCGCAAGCGCATATGCACGAAGGCGCGCATTTTCCAAGCCGCGTCGGCAAAGTGGATCAAACCCCTTCAAACAGACCGCACAGCTGGAAAGTGACAAACCAACGTCAGTCATGGGCCAAATGCGTGCAAGGAGGTTCATCTGCACCCGCTCCACACTGGCAACTCGCCGCAAGGCTATCAGAAAGATGTCGTGGAGACTCGACAATGGTGAACTGGGGAGAAGATTTGCGGCGTTCCAGATGGCCACGCACCCGCTTGATTTATTTACAGTTGTTGCTTCGGTTTCAAGTAGGTTTTATGTACGCCAACATAGACAAAGACGCTCAAGCTCTACGAAAGCCTTCCTATCTTCACGGGCGCGGCGGGCGGAGAACGCAACTGAACTTGGTGCAAAACCACCGTGACTGCGTGTGCATAGGTTCAAAAATAGGGTAAACGTTACGGTGACGAGGTCTGTAGGTCCGGGACGCGAGTAGACGAGCTGTGTCCATGTCGCACGATCGAGATGAGGACGGCGTCGAGTTGCTCGGGAGTGGCCGGGACGAAACGGAGCCTTCGCCTGATGAGGCGCTCGGGTTGGTGTATGCCGGGCTTTCTGGTATTTTGTTCAGCGTGGTGTCGGTACTCTTGAAGGTGAGCGCGTGGAGGGTCGACGTCCTCCAAGTGAGCTGGTTGAGCGCGTTGGCGCGTATCTGCGTGGCTACGGGTGGCCTGCCGCGCAAACACCGCGCGTTGTTGGTGGTGCGATGCGCGTGCGCTTGGTTGGGCTCAATCGCAGCCACGTTCGCCGTCTCTGCACTTGACCTCGGCTCAGCCACGTCGATCCTTAGCACGAGCGGCGCCTGGGCTCCCGTGGGTGGTCTGTTAGTTGGGGAGAGACTCACCGCGGCCGATGTCGCGGTGATCGTGCTCTCGGCGCTCGGCATCGCCTGCGTCGTGCGTGGTCCCGTCGTCTCTCAGCGGGCGATGCACCACCTCTACGATTGGGCACCCTATGCGGCAGCCATCGGGGCGAGCCTTTGTTCTGCCGCCGTCGGATTCGCGAGCCGGGCCCTCGCGCGCCGCGGGATACGCGACTGTGGGCGCGCGACGGCGCTATTTGGCGTCGTGTTCTCGCCGCTCGCAATACTCTTCACGGACGAACCCGTCCGCAAGCTCCGTGGACCACAGCCCTGGATATCGACTCCCGCCCTCGCCGCGTGCGTCGGCGCGGGCCTCTGCGAGGTTGCCGCCCACCGTTGTGGCGCCCGCGCGAAGGCCCCCGTGGCACCCGCGGTCGTGCGAGCGCTCAACATCGTTGCCGCGTTCGCCTGGCAAGAGGTGCTGCTCTTCGATGATTTTCCGACCCCGGCGCCGGACACCCGCGCGATGCTCGGTGCTGTCCTCGTCATTGCCGGCATTCTCGGCGGCTCCGTCGCTAAGCACCGCCGCATGGGCCGCCGCCACCGCCGGTCAACTTCCTGGGTGAAGTCTGGTTCGGAAAGTCACTCGGGGGGCTCTCCCGGTGATTATCCAGGGGAAGCGTAGATACTGTACTTCGCTCTATTAGTAGCGTAGGCTGCTGGAAACGCCGCTCCTCTCGTAGAATTCCCCAGCCACCGAGTTTGCTTGAGAATGTAGCGCCGTCGGAGAAGCGGGTTGCCTCCAGGGGGAATCCAAAAATGAAATCTGCAGATATCCAATGTGCCTCGCTTGGCGCTTCGATGGAATGGCCAAGTACCTGGTGGTCGTCCCTACTACGATCATCGATTTGGTGGTCGTCGTCAACGCTGTCGCGTCGTCGTCGTCGTCGTCGTCGTCGTCGTCGTCGTCGTCGTCGTCGTCAAATTAGTGCCCGTAGACGGATCTCTTCGCGGGCGCGTTCTGACGGCCGGCATGAAGCGGTTCGTCGACGAGTCCGGTCGTCGACGAGTCTGCAAGCAGCACGTTTACGGCACCAGCGCTATGGCGAAAGGACTTTCTTCAACGGATGCCCCGACATTGCTGGAGGCAGAGGACTTCGAAACGACGGCAGCGATGGGTTTAACCGTGCTGCGTGTCGGCAGGATGTGGTTGCGTAGCGCCGAGCGCACATAATTTGGACGAGATCGAGGAGATCGCCGACAGCGCGGCCGAGTTTGGGATTAAAGCGCCGCTCGACATGCACCAGGAATCGTGCGGGGAAGGTCCTCGTCGCATCGTCTTGGTGCCAAAGATCAATCGGAACATGTGAACTGCAATAAACCAGGCACCATGGATCTTCAAGGAGTATAACAACCTATTCATCGTGGTGGGGATTTTTTGGGTTCAGCGACGTTGACGAGGTTGCAACCGCCAGTAAGAAAGAACGAAGGACGTCGTCGAGGCCTTCTTCTCTCAATTGGTGCCACTTTCCGAACCAACATTCATCATCGTAAGAGACGTCATAGAGTCTGGCGATTCAACCTGCCGCCGGCCTGGACGTCGTATTCGCCGACTTGGCACCATCAAGCCACCGCGGGCCAAGGAAGATCAAGAATCTTGTCTCGATGCTGCAGCTCGATGCTTTCGTTTGAAGCCTGGAGCGTTTTGAAAGTTGTTGTTGTTGTTGTTGTTGCTGTTATTTAAAATTCTCGCCAAATGACAAAACACCGACTCTCTCTCAACGGACGGACTTGTGGTACCTTAACCGTTGATCGAGAATTTTGTGGCAAAAACGACCTTCACCACCACCACCACCCCCGTTGAAACAAAATGCCGCAACGGACTCAAAATATCGTTAATGTCGAGAAGCGATTGGCTCAAATTGTCTCACATCAGCAGCAAAGCGGCGTCGAGTTGTTTGCAGCGTAGCGCCCGGTCTACATGGGACCACCAGAGGAGGAAAGTAGGGACGGTCAACTGGACGCTGCGCTGTTGAGCACCCCCAACGAAACCGCGGCGACCCCGTCGACGACGCTGCTCGTGTTGTTCGGGTTCTCCGCGACGGTGTTCGGGAGTTCGGCGTGCGCGCTCGTCCACGGTCTCAAGGGCCTCGATGACGACCGATCGTGGTATAGGCGGCAGCTGGTCGTCATCGGCGTCGCCCACGCCGTTAGCCTCGCACTCGGCGCCTCGAGCTTCGGCATGCTCTTGCCGCAAGCGAAGCGCGCTCTCAAGGGCGTGTCGGGCCGCGCTCAAGGCGTCGAGCATCGATGGGACACCGTCAAGTTCACGTTGACCGTGGTCGTCGCATTCAGCCATTTGGGCCTGGACTTCGTGGACTACGCGTGGTTCCAAGCGTACTTCACTTTCAAAGAGTTTTGGCTCATGCAGACGTATTTTTTCATCTCGGGGTACCTCTCCACGCCCGAGCCGACCCGGAAGCGGTTTCAGGCGATCTGGCGGAGTCTCGTCGGGGCATACGTCGTCAACCAAACTCTCTATTTTCTAATTCTCAAGCTCATGTTCGCCCACGGATGGAAGACCACGCGGTTACCCCACACGACGGTCTACGGCGAATCATACACGCGGTCCGGCATGAAGCACCAAAATTTTTTGATCGAGTTCTGGCATCCGCAAGGTCCGTTGTGGTATCTCCCGAATCTCGTCTGCGCGCGGCTTGTCGCGCCGTTGTGGATGGAGCTCCGGCGGCCGCTCTTTTGGGCCGTCGTTTTGCAAGTATTGATACTCTCGCTCAAGACCTCGGACTTCTCCGGCTTGGCGTTTATGTCCATCGATACTTTTTTTTCTATGTGTTTGCCGTTCTACGTTTTGGGCGTCTTGGGGCGCCGACACAGCCGCATCCTTAACGCCGTGCTCGACTGGCCGGGGACGTGGTGGGCCTCGCTCGCGTCTTTCATCACATTCCTTGGATTGAGCTACGCGAGCGTCGCGTACCATCTCGGTAAAAAAAGCTGGGGTTACGGCATACAATCGAAATTGTTCGAAAACCTCGACGACGCCTTCGACGCCACCCGCTCGTGGTTTAGCGCCAATACGGGAAGGCTCACCTACGCGTTCCAGGATGTATTGGATGCGAAAAATTCAAAACTTCACAAATACCTCACCTTTGCGTGGTATATCGTGGTCGGCGGCAACGTTGTCCGAGTCGCTCTGATGTTCTCTGCTGTGCGTCTCTTCTCGCGCGCGACCGCCGTCGTGTTTCCTCTCTTCGGGACGCTCGGAATCGACATCACCGGCATGGGCAAGCGCTCCATATCGAACTATCTCATGCACTGGTACATCTATCTCTTGCTCAATTTGACCTTCCTCCAAACTGACCAGCATTATGGTGCCTGGAAGATCATCTTCCTCGTCGTACTCACCTTCCTCCAGTCCATGTTCTGGATGTCCAAGCCCGTCTACGACATCGTTCGCCCTATCTTCCTCGCCCCGCCGATGGACCGCCTCTTGTTGTAACTCTCGTTCTCCTGGTTTACCGAAAGAAACCATCTTAGGAGTTCCTGGTTTACCGAAAGAAACCATCCTAAGATCCCGAATACATGGTATTAGAATAACGCTGCGACGAGGCGCGCAGGCAAGTAGGTGGTGCGCGCCTTCCTTCCTTCCTTCCTTCCTTCCTTCCTTCTGACCAGCGACGCCTGCTGCCGATGTTTGTTTCGGGGACTATCGACACACCTCGGCGATTTAGCCATTGTACAATCTCTCCTGCGACCATAGATAGATGTCCGCTACAACATCGCACTCTGACACACCACGTCGTTGCTCCTGCAGCCTCCTTTGTCCGCCTGTTCCTCCGCCGACCGTGCTGTTTTTTTTTTTCCGAGACGCTCTTCCCGCTTCTTTAGCTTTCGGCACCTTTACCCCTCCATTCTTTTCTCCTAAGTTTGCCCTTTTCACATCTTCCGTTTTATAATAATATTGAGTAATAATATTCGTCGCAGGACGACGGCCTCACACTTTCCGTTTCTCATGGTTCACCGTTTGCTCCCCACTTCTAGCTTTCTTGCTTCTTTTTTCACACACGGTGGTGGTCTCTCTCTCTCTCTCTCTCTCTCTCTCTCTCTCTCTCTCTCTCTCTCTCTCTCTCTCTCTCTCTCTCTCTCTCTCTCTCTCTCTCTCTCTCTCTCTCTCTCTCTCTCTCTCTCTCTCTCTCTCTCTCTCTCTCCTGCGGCATTTATTTGTCAACCCATAACGGTTAACCGCACAGGCAGGTGACTACGTACATGTTCACCCAGACACGACCACTTGACGTTGAAACGAATCCACAAAATTGATGCGCAGTTCGAAACGTTCGAAAGCGATAGTACGTAGATAGGCTTGCTTGCTCCAGAGCTCTTGGTCTATGAGGCAGCGCGTGCTTCCAAAGTCACCCGAACGGCGTGAGCCACCCACAAAGTGACTCGTCGACAAGCTTGCGATTGAAACCGGCAACGTCAAGATATTCGAGTACGGGGACAACTGAACCCCATCCAAGTACCACACATCCGTAGTAAAAATGAACAACTGGGACTAAAAAAACAGACCTGACCTCTGAGTAATCAACGCCAGAGCGCCGGGTGGCGCCAGTGGCGCAATTATCTTTTATTATGGCAAGCAGTTCCTAGGAGAGGAAGATAGGATCATCTCTAGAGGGGACGAGAGGAAGAACCGAAGTAGGAGAAGAGGGTTTTCGGAACTTTGTTCGGAGGCATTGCCGTCACGAACACCGCCGCTACCCCCCATCGAGTGCGGGGCATCGATTTGCTTTGGCAGGTTTAGAGTCAACCGTGAAAACGAAACCATGACTACTGGGCTTCGGCCGCAGTGCTCGTGCGCATCTGTAATGATGCCCGAAAAGAACGCCAAGTAGATCCCCCCCATTGCGTTCGCAGCCCTCGTACGTAACCAAGAGTAGAATATGGCAAAGGCGACTGCTGACGCTGATTCTCGTTTTGGCGGTAAGTTACCCCGCACAAAAATTTTCACCCCTCATACTACTTTGGACAGCGCTAGCTAACTAAAGAACTAACTTCAGACCTCTCCCGAGCATGGGAGCCAGGCCGGACCGGCAGGAGCAGGTCCTGTATCACGGAGGAAAATCACACAGTTGGGGTGGAGGCGAGGGACGAGTACTTGTTGATGGCGGACAACCACTGCGCGCGGTCTTGTGCGAGGTCGTGCCACGAGTTGAAGGGGGTGTCGAAGACGTCCGCCGCCGCAAAGATGCGAACAACTCCTCCTTCTTCTCGTCGCGTCGCAGGCCGCGGACGTTTTGGTCCACGAACAATCGACCTGTCCATCGCGTTCTGCCCAACCGAGCGAACCCCATCCCAGCGCAGAATTTCCGGGTGCTAACAGGCCAGTCCGGGAGGGCGAGCAGGCACCGTCTCACCCCGGGACGGTCGGGGCCGCCGCAGGGAGCAAGCGTAACCAAGAGTTAAGAAAAGTCATATTTGCATGTCACCTTCCTATCAGAAGAGTATCTCCGTTCTTGCTCCGTCCCCCCCCCTCCTCACCTCCAATCCAGCTTATATCTCTCAGACTAAGTGATGGAAGCAGTCAGCGTCCAGGGCACCCATGTGGTCGGGTGTTCATAAGCTTCGCGTCACGTTTGGGAGGGTGAGGTTATGTGTTTCTCGTCGCTCGCGCACAATGTTGGAAGCGAAGTTTCGGCTTGAATTTTCGTGCATCCAACAATTAGAAAGTAAGTCTTACCGAAATGTCCTTTTTTCCCGGAATTCGTACCGGATAAATTTGACGGGAAATATGGAAATCGTGATGTCACGTGTGACGACTAGCCTTGGAGTGTACACCAACCCCAAGAAAACTAGAAGCAGAAAGCGAAAAAGAGCTGTGTCATGTTATTCGCGCGGGCGGGGGGTGCGGTGGGCACTCGCGCCACCCGGGAGCTTTGTCTCGAGCACACAATGGTGACGATCCTTCTCTGCGCCACGCTTGCGTCTTCGACCCGCAAGCCGAGCGCACGAGGTGACTTCAGAATAGCGCGATCACTCCGATTGAGGCTACGTTGCACAGTTTGAGGTTCTTAGAGGGTTTTTCATCCGCTACGTTCGGCGTTGGCTTTCGTTTCATCGTGTGCTCGCTCTCTCCGCTTTCCCTTTATATTCGTGAACTCCATCTTTACCTCGGAAACAAAGGATGTCGATGAAAAAAAAGGTCGTTCCTCTCGACGACACGACGCGGAGAAACCACCGACTTCTCCAGTGACGGACGGGCGGGCGGGCGGGCGGGCGGGCGGGCCTTCAGGGTGATCTCTGAGTACGAATGTCTGGCTCCTTCGCGAAGAGGCATACAAAACAGGATGGGTTCTCTTCCTTTCCCTTCCCGTACCTTCCCTTTCCTTCCCTACCAGGTGCCTTTCTTTTTTTTTTCCCAACAAGCACGTACATACCTGAGATACATACTTAAATAGGAATCGTAGTTGCGGTGAGAAGCAGCAAGGGGGGAAGCGTAGTACAACGCCAGTTTGTATACCCCCAAAAAGTACCCAAAGGCTCGCACCTCGAGACACTGGACACGACACTGAAACAGCCGTGCTGTGAGCGTGTGGTTATCTCCGTCTTGTTCGCGGTCGGTTCGTCCGTTTTTCGGCCGCCGTGAAGGAGGCCTCCCGTGGTCCTGCCCGGGAGACCATGTCGGTCGAGGCGTACTTCGAGGACGCGGATAATAGCGCAGAATGGGACGACGAGATGAAGGGCCGGGAGAGCCAGGACGGGAAGGACGGTAAGTGGGAGGACGAGGTCAAGGGCAAGGAGGACAAGGCCTTGCTGAACCTCATCACCCAGACGGCCAAAAAGTCGAGCTACAACAACTCGAGACGGCACGGCCTCAGCGCTCTCGACCCCGACGCCGAATTTGGCGGCAGCGTCGGCGGCGGCGGCAGCTCCTCCAAAAAGTAGGTCTTGTCTCTAGATGTGTGTGGTCGTTCCGTTCTTTCCCCGACGACGTTGATGATTGTGATCGTCGCAGGGATCGCGACGTAGGGTTCGGCGTCGAAAGAGCAAAACGCGCGCGTCTTCTTTACGAGAGCGCGCAGGTCGATGTCCAACGAAAAAAGAAAGGCGGCGGCGGGTTCGTCTGCTGCGGCGGCGCTGCGGGTGCGCCAGAAGTGCTTCCATCTTATGATTAAAGTGCGCGCGTGCGTTTGTATGAGACGTCGCTGCAGACGTGGACAACGGTCAAGCGTCGTCGTCGTCGAGAAGAGGAGCTAAGAGCGACAGGCTCGTGCTGTGAGTAGCCTTAAAAGAAACGAATCCCTCGTGTCGTCGTCGTGTTTGTTGTTTATACCGTATGTATGTGCACGGTCGTTTTAGGCGAGACCCGACGTCGAAAGTGTCGTACAACATCGAGCACCTCATCGGCGAGGGGGGGTTCAGCAAGGTGCTGCTGGTCCGGGCTAAGTCGGGCCACATAGAGTTGTCGGCGGCGAACGAGGCGTCGGGGGGAAACCACGCGTCGTTGGTGGGGTCTCTCGATCAGGGCGCGACGGAGAATGGCAAGGTGTACGCGGCGAAAATAATCCCAAAGTCGCACCTGAAGAGCGCGGGCGAGTCGTTCATCAAGGCGACCATGCTCGAGCGGAATATCCTGGGGAAGTTTCACCACCCGTTCTTGCTCAAGCTGTACCACGCGTTCCAGGAACGAGATCGGCTCATTCTGGTGATCGACTACTGTCCGGGGGGATCGCTGCACACGCACGTGAACATCTCGCTCCGCGAGAAGGGATCGG
The DNA here is from genome assembly GCA_029834535.1 of Chrysophaeum taylorii. Classification (NCBI taxonomy): domain Eukaryota; class Pelagophyceae; order Pelagomonadales; family Pelagomonadaceae; genus Chrysophaeum; species Chrysophaeum taylorii. The sequence goes on from JAQMWT010000122.1 coordinate 99,288, forward strand.
GTTTCGACGAGGAGCGCGCGGCGTTCTACGTGGCCGAGATAGCTCTGGCGATCGCGCATCTCCATAAGCACGGGATCGTCCACCGCGATTTGAAGTTAGAAAACGTGCTCATGTATCGGTCGGGCCACTGCGCTGTCTCGGACTTTGGTGCCTCGAAGCGCATCAAGCCGATGGACCCCGAGCAGTGCTCGGCCGGAAAGACGCGAGGACACGCGCCCACGGCGCCGACCGACTCGAGCTGCGACGCGGGCGACACGGGCGGCGAAGTCGCGCCGATCGTGACGCATACGAAATCAATCGTCGGGACGCCGGCCTACATGGCACCCGAGATGCTGTTGACGCAGCCCTACGACTTCTCGGTCGACTGGTGGGCTCTCGGGGTCGTCCTCTTCACGATGCTCAAGGGTCGCCTACCGTTCGACGCGCCCGAGGAGGAGAAGATGCTGTGGCGAATCGTCAAGTCCAAGCCACGGTACGACCCGAACTGGTCCCAACCCCTCCTCGACGTGCTCCGGGCGCTCCTCCAGAAGCGACCCACCACGCGTCTCTCGTCGCTTCGCGCGCTCTCGAGACACGAGCTCTATCGCGATACGGACTGGCGCGCGCTCGAGCATCTCGAAATCAAACCCCCCTACGTCCCATCGTTCGACACCGACAATGACACCAAGTACCTCCCAAAACGCATCGCCGAAACCACGCTCCCGACCATGTCCCTCGACTATAAAAAAGGCGACTCGATGAAGAAGCTCTTCAGAAAATTCTCGCACCGCGGCTCCTTCGACGCGTCCTTCGGGCGCCTCTACGCGCAAGATACCTCCTAAAATGAAAAATGGACGACCACCACCACCACCACCACCACCACCATCGAGGCGGAAGGAAAACAAAAACATAAAAAAACCCTTTGTCGTCGTCGCAGTCGCGTGCAAACGACCACCACTGTTCGAACGAACGATCGAACGATCGATCTTCTTCCGCGTTGTTGTTCGCACCCACCAGAGCCGCGACCACCGTCGTGTCGTCCTCTTCTTATTCTCATCATCAAAGGCCGGCCCTACGAATACGTCTGTCCAGGCCATTTTCACCTCCACTCAAGTTGTTGTTGTCGTTGTCTCCGGCAAGCCTCGAGACGGTCCCCGAATCCTACTAGAGGAATTGGACGCGACCGCGACGCTCGGTTGGTTACCACAAAATCTATCTCGCTCGTTCGGTCCGCCTCCTCTCCGTCAATCGCGAGCACCCTTCGTGTGTGACCTCCGCCCTCTCCTCGCTTTGATTTTGCTCATTGCCCTTGGTCTGTTTGCGCGACATCAAAAGAACAACGCACCGCTTCTTCTCCAAGTCACTTTATAAGCGGCGTGCTTCTTCGTCGTCGTTCTCCTCCTAATATTATGGCCACCACTGGATAGATCACACCGAACGGCATTCCTCGCGCGCTTCAAGGCCACGCCGCCTCCTCACAGGTGCTCCGGCATCACCCTCGAGGGTCGTCGTGCGGGCCAGTACTCCAACGTTCTGGGCCCCTCCCCGAGCGCACATGTCTAACATGCACTTCCGAGCCGGCGCGCTCTACCGAGGAGCTAGTAGGATCGCACATAAGAGTCGGAACTCGTCGTGTGCATTGGGGTGGAGCGCGGCAGCGAGCCCGAGACCCGAGGTGAGGTGAGGTTATGTATGTTCCCCCACCACTCCCACAAGAGGAGCCCCCGTCTTATAGTGTGTGCCCACCTCGGCGAAGATGATGATGTTGATGATGCCACGGCGGCATGTGCTCCTTTGCTCCGTGCTGATGGTAACGGGCGTCGCGTTGCGCCACGGATCCGGGCCGCTCCTCACTCGTGCGTCGTCGACGACGGGCCGACGACGACAGCAAGGTACGTCCGCAGAGAGAGGACCTGTGAAAAACAAATGGAGTCGCTCGCTCGCCTCAGGCGCATCGCGGGGAATCGTGATGATGCCGCAGAACGTGCCGCAGGTACGACTTTCTCTACCCCCCACCCCCCCCCCAAGACTGCTGCCTGGCAGGTGCCTTATCAGCCGCCTGGCACCGACCAGCACATGTTCGTGGACATTTACCAAAGACTGTACCGGGACCGCATCCTGCTCGTTGGAAATTTCCTTGACGAGGAACAATGCAACACCCTCGTCGCAGTCTTGCTGTACCTCAAGTACGAAAACCCCAACAAGCCCATCTCGATCTACATGAACGTTCCCGGGGCGCTTATGAAGCCGTGCTTGGCCGTCTACGACACGATCCAGCAGCTCTCGTGTCCGGTCAGCACCATCAACCTCGGCCTCTGCACGGGCATGTCCGCCTTCCTCTGCAGCGCGGGCACCAAGGGCATGCGCTATTCCCTCCCCAACGCGCGCTTCCTCATGCAGCGAACCGGGCTCGACGATCCGTACCAGGGCACCGCCGCCGACATTGGGTTGGTTGTCAAGGAGAACCTCCGCGACAATGACCGAGTCGAGAAGGCCCTCGCCCAAATGACAGGCCAGTCCATCGAGACAATCAAGCGTGACATGCAGCGGGACTTTTATCTTTCGGCTTACGAGGCGGTCCAGTACGGCCTCATTGACAAGGTCCTCATCCCGCAGACCGGGGGATTCAACAAGCCGGAGAAGGGGTTGAACTCCATCGAGTTCGCCTGAAGAAGACGAAGAAGGAGAAGAAGAAGAAGAAGAAGAAGACATCATGCCGTGTCGGCCTTGGTCGCGCCTTGGTCGCTGAGACCCCCTCGCACGACGGACCGAAAAGCAACAATCCTAACTACTTATCGACAGATGTTTGTCTGTCTGTCTGTCTGTTTGTTTGTCTTTAAGTGTCGACTGCTAAGAGGGGTGTGTGTGTGGGGCATGAAGGATGTGGGTGGGTTTGCGGGGTGTGAGGGATGTGCCTGACGGGCGGAGATAAGTACGCGGGACCTAGTCGGGGTCATCGCCGAGGCGTGGGGCAGGCGAAGAGAGGACGGGCCCCGCCCGTAGGTCGTACGCATGCTGCCGCCGGACGTATGTGCGACGAAGGGTGACGTCCTGCTGGGATCGGGCGGCCTGGGTGGGGTTCCCCGAGGCGGCGACATGGGTGAGGGCGGTGAGGGCAAAGCGAGCCCGGCCTAATGCGTTGGCGATCCCCCACTCACGGTAGATGCGGCGAGTTTGGGCCGCTTTTGCCTCCGTGAAGTTTGTCCCCCGATTTAGGGTAAGGATAAGGTAGGCCCGCGAGGCACGGATTGATCCTCCAAGCCGTCTACGGCGACCTCGCAGACTATTTCCACGACCCGCGGCGGCTCTTTCAGCGCGCCATTCTCACGCCCCGTCGAAACGATGTTGTCGATGCTGACAACGCGCGCGTGACCGCGGCCTTTTTCCAGGAGACGAGGCGTCGGAGTTCTTTTCGGCCGAATAGGTTGGGTCGGAAGACGACGCCTCGCTCTTTACAGTCGAGTTTTCAACTCCCTGACAGCCAACGGCATGCTGACTTTGATCGCGAGCTTAAAGTCTTCGCAACCTCGACCCGTCGCACGGCCACTGCAACGGTACCAGATACATGATTGATCGTGTCGTTGTCACCGAGGCTCCTCCAACCTGTATCCCTTAAGGCCCGCCTACGCCAAACGATCAACAAGAGCCAGGGCCAGACGCCCCGCGAGGTCCGCGTCCTCTTGTCCACAAGCCCGTCTTCTGACACGTCCAGCTCTACGTGGCTCTCTGTCGATCGGCAACCCCGAGAATATGCTCTTCTGAGTCGACGACTCCACCCTACCTCACACGTGCTCCGCAATACCGATAAGCCCCTTCCCGGCGTCTACACGCGCACTGTAGGTGAACTTACTGGGACCAGGTGAACTTTCTGGGGTTTGAGATTGGGACTAGGTGAATATAGTGACCAGGTGAACTTACTGAGACCAGGTGAACTTACTGGGGGTTTTAGAGTAAACTCAAAGGTTAGCGGCGTGTGCGGATCAAAGCAGCTTAGATTGGCGGTGGGAAATGTCAGTGTGTGTGTGAGGACCAATTAACGGAACTCTACTTTCTGTTCGAACGAGCATGTATGCTCGAAACGGAAACACAAAATCTGCGTTTTGTAAAGCCGATTCATTTCAAAACGCTTCACTCGAGGTTGGCAGCCGGAACGTTCGCAGTGGGACGGGGTATGGCCGGGGGGCGCAGACGGAAGGTTATCGACGAGTTGGTTGTCAGTCACATCGCGGTCTCCTCGTCGCACGGCGACAAGCTTGATGATCACTCTCCGCCGACCCACCTTTCGGCGCCCCTCGTCTACAGGCCCGTGATTCCGGACTGGCTCCTGTCGGTCCGGCCTGGCTCCCATGCTCGGGAGAGGGCTGAAGTTAGTTAGTTAGTCACTCGAGGCCTACTTTCTGTTCTTTGCTAAATGTATGAGCCAAAAGCATTAATGTTTATAAAATGTTTTGTTCTTGCTATCTACGGCGACCCTTGGAGTATCGAAGAGACCGTAGAAGTTTGAGCGAGAATCTGGGTTCGTTGCTGTACGTACGTCTCGGCGGGGGTGAGAGCGACGAGCTCAAAGGAGAGTGGGTGTGGGTTTACGCCGAACTTACTGGGGTTAGAGATTGGGTTTACGCCGAATTTGCTGGGGTTAGAGATTGGACTAGGTGAACTTGACAGAAACAGGTGAACTTTTTGCTGGGGTTAGAGATTGGGACTAGGTGAACTTACTGGCCTGCACTTGTTATATATAGATAAACAAACCGCTTAGCCCTAACAACGGCAAGAAGAAGCAGAAGATGAGTTTGTCGCGTCGATGAGCGGCGTGTACCGCGTGGGGCGCAACGGCGCGACCGTCCGGGGTGCGGCGTCTCTGAGTTCGGCCAAGCTCGGGCGGCTTAGGCCGCGGTCGCGCGTTCGGATCGGGCGCGTGGCAACGACCGTCGACGGTGTCGAGCGCGGGGAGGTGTGGTCAGCGAGTGAAGAGGAAGCGCTAGCGGGGAAAGTGGTGGGCGGGTGGGTGTCTTTGTGGGTGCTGTCGCGCGATGGGGCTCGGGCCGAGGCCCCGACCGTGGTGGGGTGTGCGGGGCCGTGGTTCGAGGCGGCGCCGGGCGTCGCGGGCGAGGGCACGGGGCTGGTCGCCGAGTGCGGCGGGTTCGAGTTCCGGTCTGACTTTTGCTCCGGGAACTTGCGCGCTGTGCGCGTCGCGGGCGACGGGGTGTTCGAGGTGCGCGCGGGCCGCGACTGCGAGGGCGAGGCGTGGGCGTCGCGGCACTGCGCGTGGTTTTACTTTAGCGTTGCCCGTCTCGACCCGAACGCCCGAGCGCGGCGGCTACGATGTCTGAGCCCGAGCCGGCAGGGCGCCCTGTATCGGCACGGATACCGGCCGGTATACCGTTACCGCGAGGGGCGCGATGGCGAGCTCCTGAGCGGGGACGCCGGCTGGACGCGGCTCGACGCGTCGCTCTTCGCGTACCGCGAGGTCGAGCTCGGAACACAAGACGTCGAGCGCGAGGACGTCGACACGCCGACCGAGGAGCAGCCTAGTTTCGAAGATCCCTACCTGGATGACGACGATGAATTTGTGTTGGAGGACGACGACGAATTTGATCTCGAAGAGGAGGAGGAGGAGGAGGAGGAGGAGGAGGAGGAGGATTTCGAGTTGGTCGACGACGACGACGACGAGGAGTTCTACGAGTGTCGAGAGGAGGAGGGGAATGAGGTGCGGATCGTGGTGGGGACAGAGGAGGTCGTCGTGTCGTTGGAGGACGACGACAAAGTGATGAAAGGTGGTGGTGGTGGTGGTGGTGGTGGTGGTGGAAAGACGACGACGACGAAGAAGAGGACGAAGAAGCCCGCGGGGAAGAAGGCGAGTAGGAAGAAGAACGGCATTCTTCTTCTCGAAAAGAAGAAGAAGAAGAAGAAGAAGAGAAAGAATAAGAAGAAAAAGACCAAGAAGATGTCGAGCAAGAAAAAGGGCGCCAATAGGAATTGCGAGCTGTTCACCGAGCTGACGTGGGATTTCGAGTTTGACGATCGAGTCGTGGAGTTCGCGTTTTGCTACCCGTACTCGTTCGCAGACCTCGACGCGAAGCTGTCGGCGCTCGAGCGCGAGTACGGCGCTCATCCCACTATCCTGTTCAAGCGCGAGCGCCTCACAACCAGCCTCGACGGACGGCCGATCGACCTCGTCACCATAACGCGACGCACGCCCGAGCGCGGGGTCGACGAACCCAGCCTCGACGGCGCGTTCTTTGGTTCGGACGGCGCGCTTCTCGGACGGGCCGCGGCGACGGGCGACAAGGTCGCGGCCGGCGGCGTCAGCTGGACGATCGAGAACGACACCAATTCGGCCGGCGAGTCGGACGACGAGATCGACGAGGAGAAGGCCCGACCCCGCGCCGCGACCTTCCGGATCACGCCCGACCGCCTCCCCGAGGCTGCCGTCGAGCTCGGGGCCTGGGTGGGGGACTCGGCCCGCGAGATCGTAGTCTCGGCGAGAGTTCATCCGGGCGAATCGCCGTCCTCCTTCGTGCTAGAGGGCCTCCTTGAGCTCTTGCTGCGCGACGAGGACGCGACCGCCGACGCTCTCCGGCGCCTCTACGTCTGGCGCCTCGTACCCATGCTCAATCCCGACGGCGTGAGCCGCGGCCACTTTCGCCGCGACGCCCGCGGCGACGATCTCAACCGACACTACTGGCCCGCCCTCGATGGCACAGCGCATCCCGCCCAAGCAGCGCTGGTCGCGCTCGTCGCGGCCTCCGGACCGCGCCTCGCGGCCGTCTTCGACCTCCACGCGCACGCGACCAAGCGTGGCTGCTTTGTGTTCGGCAACTGTGGCGCGACCCCGCCGCACCGCGTCGAGACCCAACTCTTCGCCGCCCTCATGGCTGCCCGCTCCCGCTACTTTGAATTCGAAGGCTGCGACTTCTCGAGACGAAAGGAGGCCACCGTCCCGGGCTCGGCCCGCGTCGCCCTCCGCAGACACGGCTTCTGCGACGACGACGACAAGGACCCCGCCGCCGCCGTCCTCAAGCGCCTCCGGCGTCATCATCCCGACGACGACGAGGAATACTGGCTCACGCCACGGGCCTACACCCTCGAGTGTAACTACAACCAGGGCCACGCTGTTGATCTCGCCTACGACGATCAGCCGCCTCACTCGCGCCGCGCCCGCCTCGCCGCCGACGTCATCACCGCCGCCAAGCTCCGCGACCCCTACACGCCCGATGCGTGGCGCGATGTCGGCCGCGCCCTCGGCCTAGTCATGCTTGACCTCGCCCCCCCTCGTCTCCGCGCCATTCCCTGGGACGACTTTGTTTTCGCCGACGTCCTCCACTGGCTCTCTGAGCGCCATCGCGCCGCCCGAATGGCCTCTCAATCTGCCTCGACCAGTGCACCCACGGCCAAGGCCTCCTCCTCCTCCTCCTCCTCCTCCTCCTGCAAGCGCCGTGCCACCAAACCACCTTCACCCCCAACCAACGGGGGCCGCACTAACGTGGCGCTCTCCGAGCCCGACAACGACGAGGACGAAGACGAGGACGAGTCCCCCACTCCTCTGTGCGCTGGACTCGATGGTCTTAGTGGCAGCGACGACGCGCTTGCCGTCCAAGTTGCCGCCGCCGCCGCCGCCGCCGCGCTGAACATGCACGAACTCGACGATCAGGAGTGGCTCGAGCTCGAGCAGCTCGGCCTTCTCCAACCCAAGGACTCTCGTCAAACTTCATGCCGCACATCCGACTGATAGAAGATGTTCGTTCATTCATTCCGCCGCTTTTTGTTCCCCCCCCCCCCTCTTTAATTAGGGGGCTCTAGCCATTCTTATAGTTAGAATAGGACGAAGCAAGAGAGCAAGAGAGGCACTACACTACACCTATGTGGGCGACAGGAAAGTCTATAATGAGACGGCGAAGACGTCGGGGTGGGGGGAAGAAGAAGGGAAGGACGGACGGACATCAGGGGATAAGAGATAAATAATAATGCAAGGAAGGTAAAAGAGAAAAAAGACAGGAAGAAGTTAGGGAGGCAAAATAAGGGGAGGGGCATATATATATTGTTCAGTCGTCCCCATCGCGCTTGCTGGCCACGGGCCTGCTCCTCTAAGTGCGCGTTCGTCGGGACATCCCTTCGAATACATTTATTTCTTTCTTTCGAGGTTGCTGAGGATGTGCGCCGAGGAGCCACATGGCAAGGAGGGCACGTGTGCGTCCGCGCTAAATGGTGATGTTGAGTGTGAGGAAAAGGCGCTTCGCTGTTGCATCGTTTGTATCAGCAGCAACAGTGCGAGCGCCCATGCTACGTCGCCTATCAGGATCAGATGCGCGCTGCGCTATGAGAAGGGCGAGGTCGAGCTGGACGTTGCGACATCAGAATGTACCAGCGTTTTGTGCCCACCTGTATGCATGCTTTGATTGGCACCCACCACACGGCCCAAATAATATGTGTGTAATAATGTAGTCCCCGCGTTTAAAATTAAATAGCGTTTTGTAGGCAGTCAGTCAGCATAGAACATTAGAATGATTGGGCCTCGAGCGCGAGAATAAGAATGGGTGAGCTCGGGCTCCACGCCGCGTCTCTCGCGGGTTTGGAGGAGCGCGTGCGATACTTGGTCGAGGAGGGAATAGCGGACGTGAACGAGGTTGACAGGTTCGACTCGACACCTCTTTACTACGCTGTGTACGGCGGGCACCCGAGCGTTGTGCGGATTCTTCTGGAAAACGGCGCGAGGTGCGACCCCGACACTTTTGTGGGGGAGCGGTGCTACTACGGCGCTCTGAACGACTCGATTCGGTCGCTGCTCACGGAGCACAACGCGACCGACTTTAGCGTCCGCGCGAAGCATCCTTTCGCAAAATTTCTGGGCGCGCTCGCCAAGGCGGAGCGCTTCCACGACATTCGGTTCGCGTTCGGCGGCGAGGAGCCGCTTTTTTCGGCTCCGCGCGTGATCCTGGGGGCGCGGTGCGAGGTGCTCAGGTCGCGGCTCGAGACGACGTGGGCGCGCAAGGACGTGGTCTCTCTGTCGACGAGAAAGGCCTCGGCCGTCGCGAGTCGGGCAATCCTCAGGTACGTGTGCACCGGGCGCCTCGTCGTCGCGACAGAGCATGCCGCGGACGCACTGCGCGTCGCGCGCACGCTCCGACTTGATTCGCTCGCGCGCTCGCTCGAGCGAACTAGCGGCGGAAGGGGAACGGTCGTTTACGAGGACGACTTCTCCTTCCTCCGCGAGTCCATGGAGCCCCTCGCGGCCTGCGTCTCGACGCCTCTTGGCGACCCAAGACCCGAGTCGCCCGTTTCGGCCTTGGCCGCGGCCCTCTCGGACGCGACGATCGCTTGTTCCGACGGCGAGCTCCGCGTGCCGTCGGTCTTCCTGCGCTTCCGCTCGGACGTCGTCGACGCCGCCTTCGCCACCAGCTTTAGCGAAGCTCTCGACCACAGGCTCGTCCTCAGCGACCTCTCGTGCCGCGCCGCGAGCGCCATCGTGCGCTGGTGCTGCTGCGGTACGTGCGCGACTAACCTCAGACGAGACGCTGCCCTCGCCGCGGACGTCCTCGCCGCGGCCCACCGCTTCCTAATGCCCTCGGAGCTCCTCTCGGCCGCGGCGGGCGCCATGGCGGAAGCCCTCCTTTCCTTGAGCGGGAACGATGCGACGGCCGCTCTCTCCGCGCTTCCCTACGCGGATCTCGTCGGCGACCGCGCCGACCGCCTCTACGACGCCGTTTGCAAAGTCTGCGCCGCTGACCTCCGCACCGCCGTCACCCTCGATGCCTTCGAGCGCGCGGTCGCCGACTCCGCCAACTCCATCCACCACCGCCAGGCCACCGACTCCATCCCCTTTGTCGACGACGTTCGCGTCGCACTCCGCGCCTTGTACAACCCCTTCGAAGACGATCCCCTAGACGGTTCCCCGGGCGCGATAGAGGAGGCCGCCCGCCTCACGCTTCTCGACCGTCTTCTCGACAGGCTCGGCTTCGAAGCCTAGCTTTCTTTTCGAACTACTATAGATCTATATCGTGCTTTTTCGGTCCTGGAGATAAGAAGTATCCTCCTCGAAACTACACCCAAGTCCCATCCTCTCGCTCGTGGTGCCTTATCTTGTTGTTGTTGGAAATATATATGCGTCTTTTTCCCGTTTTTTACCTTTTTTTGAACACCCTATGCGCGCCGAGCGGGATCGCTCTCCCGCCTTGGACCGCGCGGGCGGCGGTCTTGACCAGAGTGTCGTCTCCCCGGGTGCTAGCGGCGACAACGACGGTCGTGCGGCCCTGCCTCTTAATTAAGTCCCGAGGTTCCTTTCTCTCCTCCTCGACCATCAAGTCCACACTCTTCTTCCCAGTGCCTGCTTCAAGTTCTTCGCTCTTCTCACCATACGCTTCTCTCTGCGTTTCCGCCTCTCCCTGCCTTCTTCTTCCGTTTGCTTTAAATTTTTTTGCTTTTTTCCATCGCCGTTCTCTGCGGTCGTCTTTGGTCTTCTCTCCTTTTCGTGTTTCTCTTGCTTTGAGCGAGCATCCATTCTGGCTCTTTGGGCCCGGAGTGAGTTGCTATCCATAATACAAGCACATTTAAGATTCGACTATGACTCATATTCATTCAAGGTCATGTTCCGCAGGCTCATAGTATGAGCCTGCGGAACATGACCTGAATTCTCAGGAGCTTTTTCTGTCAAAGTCAATGTTGGACCATCTAGGGGGGTCGTCAAACACGCGTCGAATTCGGCGCGAAGCCACCTTAGACGCGTCCCGGGCAGCCATTTAGAGCACGTACTAAAAAATATGATGTCGCAATCGGGCGTCAAGCAGGTTGCGAGCTACGCACGCCATGGCCCATATCGGGAGCCCGTCGGTTGCCATTGGCTCCCCGACGCGCAGTTTTGGCCCTCCCGAGCCACAAAATTCAGGGCGTGTCGAGGCGAGTCGAGGCGAGTCGAGTCGAGGCGAGTCGCGAAGACGGTGATTTCGACTAGTTTATGTACTAGCCAGACCTCGCCACAGAGTCGTTGACGTCAGGCATTGTCTGGAGGGCGAGTGCGGGTCGGCCTGGAGGCACTTGCACCTTCACGCAACCCCCCAGGCTACCCTCTCGGCGACCCTATCGAAATCCAGGTCGAAATCGGCGGGTTTATCGGTGAGAAAATCCGCAGACTCAACCCCGGTTTATGGGGCTGATTTTGTACTGCGAGCTCTATGACGAGCTAATATGAACGCTGGTTGGTTCGTTTCGCTAGTCACACGTCGGCACCAGCCAATGAGAGGCCAGAATAGCTCGTCACACGTCAGCATTTTGCGGTGTGCTGCTCAAGACTGCAGGACGTCGCCCTTCGTCGCACATACGTCCGGCGGCAGCATGCGTACGACCTACGGGCGGGGCCCGTCCTCTCTTCGCCTGTCCCACGACTCGGCGATGACCCCGAATAGGCCCCGCATACCTATCTACGCCCGTCGGGCACATCCCTCCTAGGCCACAAAACCACACACATCCTTCACACACCAGTCTTAGCAGTCGACCTGAAAGAGTTTACGACGAGCAAGCAACATCGACCGACAACTGACCGAACGATGCCTCGGGGGAGGGACCTTAAGCAGCGAAAGCGCCGTACCAACGAAGAGATTGAACGCGACCATAGCGTGCTGAGGAGCAGCGGGTAGCTGAAGCAAAGGCGACGCTGCAGAGGCTCGAAGGGCCTTCTTCCAGCCGCGACTAGCCGCGAGGAAAGGAGCCAAGTCCGTCAAGGACAACAGTGGAGTGCGTGACGAGGAGGACGACGTACACAATGAGGTGATGTCCGAAGAAGAGCCGGTCAGGCCAACTCCTGGAAGTATCGACCCGATTGACCTATACGGCGCGCGACCGACGCGAGCGATGTGAATCCAAGTAATTTATTTGTGTGGACTCGGCGCCTTCGACCTGCAAGAGTACAGGGCTCCGGCGTCGGGGTTTGTACCGACAGCACTCGATCGCGAAGGCGTCATCCCGGGCGAGCTCCTGCGCGGATGGACAATCATGCCTCGTTCAGCTGACGGCGGTCGCTCTTGGCGCCAAGGAACTGTTCTCGGTCCTGCAGAAGCCGACACGACGCTCTGTTCGGTGCGAATGGGCGACGACTCGGTAGTCGACCTCTTGTTAGCCCCGTCGCACTACGGGGATGGGCTTGGCGTCGCGGCTTCGGAACCGCCCCTTGGTTTCGGATCGTACGCCGTGCGGATTTCGCCGATGTGATGCGCAGTGTTATTGAGGAGCAAATGACGGAATGCGGACGCAGAACGAGGTGTGCGACGGGCACTGCGGCTACCGCGGTAGCACGCGGCGGGTTCTCCTGAAGCGCGGTATTTGCGTCGACTCAATCACTGCCACGCAGTTGTGCGACAGCATCGTGAGAGATCACTTCGCACAGCCATTCTGTACGTTTCGCGACTGAAGCACCGTCGGCCTCTGCGTCTTCGGCAGGAGCGGGCCTGGGGAAGGAACTTGGGTGGCCATTCGACGACGACGCCGCGGCAGCCCAGTCAGCAGCGGAGATCACAAGATCGACTCCGCAGTTCGGCGGGGACCCGGAGGTCGACGGTCCTCGCCGACGCCGTCGATCGATCCCCCGATCGATTCGCGGTAGGCTGGTGATGAGAAAGTTTGTGGAGCGTCGAGGCAACATCCACCGTCCCGCCCTCCCGCTTCAAACGGCGGCGTGCGATCTCGGAGACGCCTCGCAGTCGCGCAAGCACCCAGGCGATCGTCTTGGGCTGGCCAGTCACGGCAGCTGGCCGAAACTAACATCAGACCTCTCCCGAGCATGGGAGCCAGGCCGGACCGGCAGGAGCCGGTACGGAATCACAGAGGAAAATCACGCAGAGTTGGGGCAGAGGCGAGGGACGAGGATGATGGTGGACCGCCACTGCGCGCGGTCTTGTGCGAGGTCATGCAAGAGCGTCGCAGGCCGCAGACGTGCTGCTCCACGAACAATCGACCTGTCCGTCGCGTTCTGCCCAACTGAGCGAACCCCATCCCAGCGCGGACTTTCCGGGTGCTAACCGGCCAGCCCGGGAGGCGAGCAGGCACCGTCTCACTCCGGGACGGCCGGGGCCGCCGCAGGGAGCGAGAGTAGTGTTAGGCGCCGTCCTCCATCGCAACCATGCTGTAAACGATCGCAGGTGGCTGTACGGCGAGACATGGGAGAATGGCTCAAGGAGCTGGCTCGACGGCGAAAGGACGACGGAGTGTCACTGCTGGATAAACAAGGAAGCGTGTGATGTCTGGAGCGTATAGAAGTTCGCTGCGAAGGAAGGACTGAAGGAACCCGAACTGTGTCTAAACAACGGACAACATCGTGCGTCCCGTGCTCCTCGCCGACCGCTTCGACGGAGACCTACCCAAAAAATATTGTAAGAGTGAATGTGCGGGACGCTCAAGCGCAGCACGTCAAAATTGGCCAGCAGACGCGCTGTGGCCTCTCGTCGTTTTTATTCAGGGCCGCGAGCTCAACGGTGAAAAGTCTTCTGCGTACGTTCTACGGGGCGACAACGATGACACTACGAGTCTAGCGTCTTCTTGTTCTTCGGCCAGGTCATTGGTGCCGCACAAAATCTCGAGCTTGCTATGGAGCGTGGTGGTCTCATGCAAAACCGTTAGCGGGTTGTATAAAATTTTCTCCAGCATTTTATTAAGCACCCTCTCGGACTTCGAGCTCGCGATCGCGCACGTGGTCAACGCCGGTGCCCAGAATGTGGTGCAACCTCGATGGTTGGCAGGCACGTTCGATGTTCAGGTCGGAACCCCCAAGCTCTCGAAGGGAGGGGGACACTAGCACCTCGCCTGTTCAAAGCTGCCTGCGGTGGCGCTAGTAAGGTTGTAGAGGGAAAGCTTGCGTCAAGTCGAGGCCAGCCAGCATCAAGGAATTTAGATCACACACGCCTTGCAAACGCACGGGTCCCGGTTCGAGACTCACCACATTCAACCAAAGCAAAGTTTGGGCTTATTGCAGGGACTCCGAGTGCAGCGGAGCTTGGACGCATAACTAAAATACAAGTCACGTCAAATCGAATCATTACGAACGCAATAAATGAAGAAAGAAATAGCGGTCGATCGAGCAAAACCCGGGCCCCGTTGGGAGCATATCGCACCTGATCGAGCAAAGCCCGTGCCCTCGTTGGGATTAGTCAGGTTCCACCGCTGCCTGAATTTTTTTAATTGCACCAAACGGAGCTCGACCCGAAGCCATCCAAGGAGACTCATGGTAAGAAACCCGAAGCCGAAAATAAGAATGGGTCGAGTCGTTACCGAGGACAGACAACTTCAGTCATTGTCATTGGCGTCGGGACCTTTTGGTGATATACCGCCGACCGCGAACCTCCACTTCACCATATTCGGCGTCTCATACGCGGTTACGAACCGGAGAGCAAAATCGTGTCTAAGTAAACCACGCCGCGCAAACTATATGGCAAACGCCAAAGTAGAAAACCGAGGCACATGCATCGTACAAAAGAAGCGTAACTGTGCACTCCGAGTACGAATGAGAAGAGTGCACTGGAGAGCGAACTATTATTGGACAACTAACTCCCGGTCACAGCGGGAATCACCACACAGCAAAGAAAACAAGAACAAAGTTTAGAATACAAACACTATGTGCATGATGGCGTCGGCGAAGACGAGGATCACAATTTCCCGTAAGGTTGCCATGTGTCGCAGAAGGACACATTGTGGGCGTATACGAAATCGGTCTTGAACATGGTATCGGGCCTCGCCCAGGACATAGTGCCCATGGCCTTGAAGAGGTCCTTGGCGCTCAGGAGGACGTCGGTGCCCCCGAAGGCTGGAGTCGAAGGAGAGCCTGCATTGTCCTTGATGCGGAAGGAAATTTCGGCAAGGACTGGCTCTGGCTCGGTCGACGCCGCGTACCAGAGCGTGAGCGAGAAATCAGCCTTCCTCTTTGCCTCGCCCAATTTGACCTTGGCACCTTCGTAGACGCGCTCGAGGAGGACAAGATCGCCAACGACAGCCAGCGCCTCAGTCTCGTCGAGTCCGTCGAAGGCGCCAAGGCCTGGATAGACTTCGAGGAGGTCCCCCACGACAGACACGTTCTTGGTGGTGATCATGGTCGTGCCATGGTCGTACAGCACGCGCCAGTCATGGAGGACGTCCTCCTCAAACTTTGTCTTGCCCTTGGCACCGAGTTTGGTGTAGGCTGTAATGAGTCGGTCGGGCGAACGGCACTTTAGGTTGCTCTTCCCCCCCCTCTCTCTGTAGATGAGCGACCTTGCCCGCAGGACGCACGAGCGGGGCGTGTCGACGTACTGGACCGTGCGCTCCTTGCTGAGAGCCAAACTACCCTTGGCGCTCCGTCCGAGCGCGCCGACGAGCGCGTCAAGGTCCGTCCAGAATCGAGACACGGCGTCTTCGGTGTTAAATGCGCTAGCGTTCAGCAAAAGCTTGTACTCACGCGACTCTACTCTCTTCACTTCGGCGTCGCACTTCGACACGAGGAGTGCCTCCTGATTCGAAATTTTCTCTCTCAAAACCGCGACGCACAACAGGGCGATGCTGACAGCGCCGCAGACGAACAGTGCGGATATCAAACTTCGCTCAGTCGGTCTTCGTGGTGGTGACATAATTAGCCGCTCCGCCCGAACTTAGGCGAAGACTTGACCAACGTCCCAGTTTTCCGAGTGCCGAGACTGCTTAGTTCTGAGTTGCAAGCTGTGTGGTGCTCACAATTACAATCTTTTTGGCGCCGTATCTTCGCATCATGTTCCGGGAGCCGACGACCGGTGCCGAAACCTCGGTCTCCGGCCTTTTCTACAGTCGTCGTGCTGTATGTACAGCAGGTCCTCCATTCTGGCTCCCCAAGGTCTTTCTCCTTGGGCCCTCGCCTCTGAAATCTCTTTTCTCGTTTCTCCTTCGCTCTGGTTCTCTGCACTGGATGAATGCGTCCTGATACGACCAAAACACTCCGCGCCGCCGAGGACCGACGTTAAAACAAATACAGAAGGAGCTAAACGTTCCAGGACTACTAGTAGAGGACGTCCAGACGCACGTACTATAATGTTCCTGGACTACTAGTAGAATTAGTAATGAATGGCAACCGTGTTCACGGCATCAATCTTCCACACGAATATGTTGCTCGGGTTTCTCGCGCGGACGCTGGGAAGTTGGTAAATCAAAGGAAAGGAGCGATTGATCGAGACGAAAATTTAGTGGGAAACAACGTGGTGCTTTCGGGCCAGGAGGCTGCGCGGTGAAGGTTGGTAGGACACGGAGCGGGTGTGCTTGGAAGGGCAAGGGACTTCGCCCGAGACGTCTCTAGTGGCCGACCGACTGACCGACCGATCGGCATCGAGATGATGATGTCGTCGAGGGCGTCGGTCTTTCGCGTACGGCGACTTCGTCGCGCTACGCGCATTCATCTCCCTCTACTACAACAGAACGAGGCTATGAAATCACGCACGTCGACACGCGCGTTTTCTTGACTTGGGGTTCCAAGTTGTGCGGTGATTCAGGCCCTGAACTCTTAACTTGGTCGTCGCGTCGCGGGTTGCCTCGTTCGGCGAAAAGGGTTCGTTTTGATGCCGTGTTGTCGTCGAAGTCCGAAAATTGTGTCGTCGGAGGGCCGGCGGTCCTCTCATCAACAGGACAAAAGACGGTCTCGGCCGACTGGGAGTGGACGATCCGCCCACTCGGTCGTTCCGGCGGCACATCGGCGGCAGCTAGACCTGCGTCGGCTACGTCGTCGTCGTCGTCGTCGTCGTCGTCGTCGACCTCGTCGTCGAGCCACGTGCGGCCGGCGGCCGCGAGGCGGCGCCGTCGTGAGTTCGCCACGTCGGGCGCGCAGTTCTGCACCCCGACGTAGTAGCAGACCTCGCCGTTCTTGTGCCGGAGAGGTGTGAGGAGGAAGTTGTTAATGAATGTTTCGCCGCTCTTCTTGTAGTTGAGCAACGAGACGCGCACGCTCGACGTCGTCGCGAGGGCCCGGCGGATCAGGTTTACTTGTTCGCTCGAGGTGCCCGGTCCCTGGAGGAAGCGGCAGTTGCGTCCGAGCACGTCCTCGGGGTCGTAACCTGTCTCGCGCGCGAACGCCGGGCTCACGGCGACGATCGCAGCGTCGGGATCGTGCACGTCGCTGATGAGAAAGCTTGACTTGTGCGCGCACAGTTGCGCGACGAGTCGTTTGTCGTCGTCGAACATGTCGTTGACGACCGTCGACGCAAAATTTTGGTCGCACGTCTCGAGCTCGAGCTTGAGTCTACCCGGGGTCGTCTCGAGAGCGCGGGCCGGCAACGACGTCGGCGCGTCGGCGCTCGCCCGCGGCTCGTCTCTGGTCGCCGTCGCCGATGCGTCCTCCTCCTCCTGCGCATCACCGGCGACCGCCGTAGCGAAGGTGCTCAAGAGCGCCGCGGCGCCTCCCTGGACGGAGTTTATCGCCGGGCTGTTCAACAGAGCCTCCTCGGCGGCCCACCCGACGACCGTGTCGACGATTTTGCGCCAATTGGGCTGCTGGCTCGGGACAACGTAGTCGAGGGGGGTGTAGCCGTGCTTGTCCTCGGAAAGCATGAGTTCCAGGAGGCCATTCTTTCCCGTCGCCTCGCGCAGAATGTCGACCATTTTCTCCATAGCCTCGAGCACGGCCGCGGGGGGCGGTTTAGCCGTCCAAAAAACGTCGTGCAGCACGTTCTTGCCCGAGTCGCAGCACACCATAGGGTTCGCCCCCGACTTGAGCAAAAGCGAGACGACGCTGAGTCCACCCCCTTTGCTCGTCCCCGACAACGCGCGCCGGCACACCTTCATCAACACAGTCTCGCCGTTGGCGTTTTGCGCGTTGGCCACCCGCGACGACTTCTCGCCGACGACGCGCGACCGCACTTCCTCCATCGAACCCTCGTAGAACACCGAAAGCAGCTCCTTGTCGTACATCTGGGGGAGCTCGTCCTCGGTCCGATATTTGAGCGCCACGCACGCCACCTGTGGCGATCGTCGTCGCGACGACGCGAAACGCGACTCTCACCGGCGAGCGCGGATTGTTGAACGCAATGGGGTCGATCTTGATGCCTCGGCCCGTGAGCTGCTGGATGAAGTACTCCTTGGGGCTCGTCATCTTTGTGGCGATCGGTAAATCCGTACTGTCGACCGCCTCGGTGCCCATCTCTTCTAACTCGATTCTTCTTCGAGCGCCAGGGGGGCAACAACAACAACAACAACAATGATCTGTGCAACCAAAAGGATAGCGCAGACAATGGCCACGAGGGTCTCGGGGGAACTGCGATGGGTCTCGCGAACAACTCCGATCCGCTCGATCAAAGAAAGGCTTCAAATCGAAGCAGCCATCAACTTGCTCACGTAGATTGTCCCATAAAACTACGTCACCCGAGCTAACTGATTTTTTTTTTTCCCCTTCTTGAAGCTTCACATTTAAGTACGCAACAAACGGCAGAAGAATGTGGGACAAGAAGCGAAACAGCCGGACACACGTGGTCACACTTCAGCAGGACACTTCAGCAGGACTTGCTTGTGGCCGGCCCCAACTAGAAACGCTGACCCATGGGAACATTGTTTGTGCGTAAATATTGTGCTTAGAGGTGGAGGTTGTTCCGATTGCCAGCAGCGACCGCACTCGAGAGCCCTCTATGGCCTCGCCGGCGCTCACGTTGCGGATGCAATGACTCTCGAGATGCCTGCTGTTCCTCACCCGTTCGTTTTCTTTGCGACGAAAGAAGCTTCTTCCAAAGGACCTGGCAGGAGGTAGGTAATTTATAACCCATCATCGCGTCAAGTGTACGAAAATACGTTCTGCCCGCGTGCAGTAGTAAAGTGAATAAAATTTTTTCAAAAAAAAAATGAAAAAGTATTTCGATCTTGGTGACGCTAACCACGCCGCGTGTCGAGCGAAGATCCTTCGTTGGGGGAAGGAAGGAAGTGAGTGAGTGACCTCTGGTTGAGCAACAAGGCGTGTGTCGCCCCGGACAGACAAGTAGTAAATGGCGTTCTCGTCGCGACGGAGGAACTACATGCTCGTATCGCACCGACGCGATCAGTTCATCGAGTACATAAAGGGGCTGCTCCACCACTCGTTCGTGCTGGACGCCTTGAGGGAAACCGGGACGAACTCGTGGAAGCACGTGGAGGAGCTGATCGAGGAGCACCGCATGTGCAACGATGGGTCGTCTCGGTTGGCGCAGGCGGTGCCGACGATCGGGCAGTTCTTCACGCCGCTCCCGCTGGCGGCGACGTGGCAAGCTTTTGACTCAAGGCATTGCGTCTCGAAACGCGTTTTCGTACAGCCTTCGTTCAACGAGATCCGTTGGATTTTGAACGAGGCACAAGTGCGAGCCTTCGAGATGAAGACGAGCGAGGGTTCGAACCGCTCGAGCCTCGAGTTCGTTTCCTTCGACGGAGATTGCACCTTGTATTCGGACGGTAAGAACTTCAACGACCCGGTCCTCGCGCACCAGATTCTGAGGCTTCTCGAAGCGGGCGTCCGCGTCGCGCTCGTCACCGCGGCGGGCTATGGCTACGATGCCGCCAGATACGAGCGCCGCCTCGACGGCTTGCTCCGAGTGCTCGGCGTCGCCGACGCTTCTCCTCAAACCCTCCGCCGTTTCTTCGTCGTCGGTGGTGAGAGCAACTACCTGCTCCAGCTCGACAAGAGGCCCGGCTCGCACCACAACGGCACGGTCAGCCTCGTCCCGCGGAGTGACGTCTGGGACGAGCTCGCAATCGTCCACTTCCCCGATTCCGACGTCGAGACGCTCCTCGACGTCGCCGAGGCCTCTATTCGACAGGCAATCTTCGACTTCAATCTCGACGGCGCGCGTGTCATCCGCAAGCCCCGTGCCATCGGCCTCGTCCCGACAACGGCGCGTCGCGAGCAGCTCGACGAGACCGTATTGCGCGTCCAGAACGCGCTCCGCGACGTCCCGACCAATATCCCCTATTGCGCGTTCAACGGCGGTAATGATGTCTGGGTCGACGTTGGCAACAAAAAGGTCGGTGTCTCGGGCCTCCAGCAGCTATTTGACCTCAAGCCGCCGAACTGCCTCCACATCGGTACGTTCCTCTTCGCTTGTCGTACCGGCTCTCGTGTACTCTCCTTCTTCCTCTCAGGCGACCAGTTCCTCAACACCGGCAACGACTACGCCGCGCGCGGATGCGCCCCGTGCGCCTGGATCACAGGCCCCGCCGAAACCAGGCAGATCCTTCGCTTCATCCTCGATGTGGTCAACCCTGACGCCCCACCCATACCGGACAATCCGTGGATGCCGCCCTCGCCGACGAGACCCCCCCCCGTACCAACTTTCCCCCCAAACGAGAGCTCCCTCCCCACCACTTTACCCCCCACGTCGACACCAGGACACTAACCACTTGTTGTTTCAATTCAACAAAAAACCCTTATTAATTTTCACGGCCTGTTTTGGTGAGAGGGACGATTGGCGTCGTCGAAACAACAACCATCAAAGACAACAACGACGATGCGATACCTGGATTTGTTCACCAAGGTCCCCGGGGATCTGACCGAGGCGTCGCTCGCCGGCGGGGCGTGCTCCGTCGTGGCGCTCGTCTTGATGGGCGTGATGATGTTCGTCGAGGTGAGGCAAGCCGCCAGACTTCCTGCAAAAGAGTATGATAGGTGGTCACGTTCGCGTCGCGGTCGCCGATCGTGACGAAGATCGACGTGGACTTACATAGCGGGACGCAGCTGCGGATCAACTTCAACCTGAGCTTTCCGCACCTCCACTGCGACTTCGCGTCGATCGACGTATGGGACAAAATAGGACGCAACCAGCTCAACCTGTCGCGCAACATCGAGAAGTGGCAGCTCGACGAGGACGGGACGCGCCGGATGTATCAGGGCCGAAATCGCCGCGACTACGACATCGAGCACGACCTCCATCATCCGCCTCTCCACGAGCTCCACGCCGACGGCGTGCACGTCGAGACCGTCGGCGCTTCCGACTGGGCGCACTTTAGTGAGGAGAACGAGTTTTCCTTCGTCAACTTCTACGCGCCCTGGTGCTCCTTTTGCCAGCACCTCCACTCGACGTGGGAGGCGCTCGCCGAGGAGATCGAACGGCGCGAGCTTCCGGTCGCGGTCGCCTCCGTCGACTGCGTGGCCAACGGCGACTTTTGCCACGACATGTATGTCCAGGCGTTTCCGACCCTGCGGTTCTACCACCACGGCGACCAGGTCAACCAGGGCGAGTACAGATTCGACCGCACGGTCGAGAGCCTTCTCGAATTTGTCAACAAAAAACTCGATTCCGAGGCCGTCTACAAGCAGTATCCCGAGGCTCGCATCGCGCACAAGCAAAACTGGAACGCAGACCACCCGGGCTGCCTCGTTTCGGGCTATGTCATGGTCAACCGTGTCCCGGGCAACTTCCACATCCAGGCGCATTCGCGCCACCACAGCCTTAATACCTTTCGGACCAACCTCTCCCACACTGTACACCACCTCTCGTTCGGCGTCCCGCTCAACGACTGGCAGAAACGACGCCTCGATGGTCTCGACATCAAATACCATCTCACCAGTGAGTTCCTTTTGTGGCTGTATTGCTGCTGCTGCTCTGACCACCCTTTATATCTTGATGATAGACCCGATCGACTCGCGCGAGTACCTCCACGGCGACTTTCACCACGCGTACCACCACTACATCCACGTTGTCCCGACCAAATACAGAATCGGCACCTTTTGGCGCGAGAAATTCCACACCTACCAGATGGTGCACGCCGACCACCTCGCTTTCTACGAGGTCCGTCCTCCCTCGCTCTTTGCTCCCTCACGTCTCTTTTTTGCAGTACTGGGAGCCACCCGAAGCGAGATTCGCGTTCGACCTCTCGCCGATGGCCGTCGTCGTCGACCGCGTTCAAAAGAAGTGGTACGACTTCATCACCGGCCTGCTCGCCATTCTCGGCGGCACCTTCGCAGTCGCGAGGCTGCTCAACGACGCTTTTTCGCTTGTCTCTCGCGGGTCGTCCTGACAACCCTCCCCCTTCTTAGCGGTCGACCTTCGACCGTCGACCTCGTAAAGAAAAGGCTCGTCTCTCGCGAGTCTTCCGTCAGTCAGCCTCCCTTCGAGAGGGCTAGTGTTTCAACCAAAGGATGGTCGAAGCTGCAGTATAGGGTCCGTCTCAACCCTCGCAGCAGCAGGATGATGGCCGTCGCAGAGGAGGAGTTGGACTCGCGTCCGTTCTGCGGATGCTACCTGCTCCGGTCGCTGGACACGAAGCATCCCATGTCGACGTACATTGGGTTCACGGTACACCCTCTCCGGCGGATCCGGCAGCACAACGGCGAGATCTCGGGCGGGGCCTGGAAAACAAAAGGCAAGCGGCCCTGGGCCTTCGCCGCGCTCGTGCACGGCTTTGGGAGCCAGGCGGAGGCTCTGCAGTTCGAGTGGGCTTGGCAGCACCCGACGCGCAGCAAGGCGGTGAAGCAAGCGGCAGACCTCCTCGGGAAGTCGACCAAGGGCCGCCGATCGGGCTGGCGCTCCCAGTTTGATATCCTGGCGACGATGCTCACCGTCGACAAGTGGACGGCGCTTCGCGTCCGCGTTCCCGACCCCGATTCTACGCCCGTCCCCGAGGTACTCGAGCCCGTCGTCACGCTCGGAAGCGTCGAATCCTGGCAGCCGGCGTTCTTGGCTGCCGATCCCCGCAATGCGGTCGACGAGATCTCCGCGCTCGAGGACGACGAACGAGAAGACGGCGCCTTCCACCACGATTTCTGCTGCTCGGTCTGCGGGGGCGAGGACGCTTCCAACACCTACGAGACCTGCACGACCTGCGGCGCAAACGCGCACGCCGCGTGCCTCGTTCTGGCAGACGGGGATGCAGCGCAATGTCCAATCTGCGGTTGCGCGATTCAGGTGTCGGGTACCGTGCGAGGAAACGACCGACCAGCTGCTGCTGACGTGATTGATCTCACCACCCCGCTATCGTCGCGGCAGCACCCGCCAAGCGATGACGACGATGTAGACGACGATGTAGACGACGATATCGCCACTGTCGATCTCTGCACGCCCTCGCCTGTCCACCTCCCCGAAACGACCACGCCCCTCGTCCTCTCGGTCGAGCGCCGCAATATCGCGTTCACCGTCTCCCCCGCAGACGAATATTCCGTCGTCGATCTCACGAGATCGGTCACGCCGAGAAGTCGAGCTTGGCCGTCGCATCCCGAGTTCTCGCCATTATCATCACCGGCCTTGTGAAGTGAGGCATCCTGTGTTAATAATACAAGGAGGCGCTGCGGCTCCCATCTCCGGGATAACCACATTATTATGCACGGTCGAGCCATGACACGAAAGGGAAGGATACACGGAAATGTCCCGGTTCTCTCTATTGTTGTGTGGCCAAAGCGCGGCCTTGGTGGCACGTGTGCGAAGAAGGAACTATCATATCAGCGACTGCCGTAGAAATAGGCAGCAGGGCTATAATAGAAAGCGCACGTTTTTTACAGAGTAATGCAAAAAAATGTCCATTAAGCTAGCAAGAGCACGGACACTCATCAACGTCACGGGGAAATGGTCGACAAAAGAAAGTGGGCGATGTGGTGTCTCAACAAGAGTAGTATAAGTGCACGTTGAGACACCGGCACGCGGGAGGTGAGGGGATCTTGAACGCGAAGAGACTGTGTTGAATCCAGCGGCTAAAAGGGATTGCGGGCCAGCCAGCCGCAGTATGAAGATGGTGATTGGAGGTGCAACGGACAAGGACAGGAGTGGGAGGCGACGAGGTTGATCGGTGGCGATGGTGGGGCGTTCGGGGTGACAACACATTCGGTGAAATCCACAACCGTTTGCCGCCTTTTGAAAATCAGGGAGGTGTGCATTTAATAGGAGTATGAGTAGGACATTTGAAGGCGGCGGCCCTCGTTTTCTTCGTTCTGCAGACGGCGCGGATTGTAGCCACGGAGGAACTTGTCGGCCTTCTCGAGCTCAGAGTCGAGGACATTGAACATCTCCCTTTCTTCGATGTCCTTGATTTCGTAGGGCGCGGCGGCGAAGGCGGCTCCGACAAAGAAGAGCAACGCGTACAAGAAACGAGCCATTGTAACTGCTGTCCTTCTCAGATAGAACTGACGACGTTGGTGGATCCTCCAAATTTTGGGTGGGGTGCAAGTCCACTTCTGCGGTTCAAGCAACAGAAGAATCCTATTGTATCAGGTCGTACACAACTCTTTAAAGGCCAAAGAATAGTTCTCTGCCCGAGAGCGTGGTACTTCAATGTGTAAACGTCACCAGTTATGGAAACGCACTACGAATCACGAATTCTTTAATTCAATTGACGTCATCGTTCCTCGAAGATACTTTAAGAAGTGCACCCACGGTCATATGGGACAAAATTTTTGTAAACGAGAAAAAACACGTAACATTCGGGACATTCTTGTGGATTAAGGGTCTCGCGCCGCGCACGTCCCTCGCAAGCACTCGAAGTCGCCCGACCCCGCAATAGAGTTGAACTTTAATTTGGGCGTGCTCGATGAACTTATAGAAGGCGACGTCGACATTCAATCGTTGAGGAACGCGGGCGACTAACAGAGTGGCGGCGCGCTCGATGGCGCCGAGGTCGTCGAACCCGATCCACACGGCCAGAGCGCGCTCTCGTAGCCGGAGACGGTCGTCGACAGCTGCCGGAGACGGCGCAGCGTGAGTGCCATCTCCGTCGCCATCGCTTTTCCCCAGCCGCCGTTGCGGTGCGGACGGAATGTCGATCGATAACGGCGCAGCTCGGCGCTCACAGATCGATACGTCGCCGGTCGAACGGGAGAGCGCGACATCGTTGTCGTCGTCCTCCTCCTCTTCCTCCTCGATGATCTCGACATCGAACGTTTTGAGCACGCGCATGGCGCAAGCGGCAGCGTCGACTGCGAGCGATCGGTCGAGCTCCTTGCCCCTCGACGGAGAGATCGGCCAATGTCCGCGCTCCTTTTCCCGATGGTCGAGCGCTTGGAGAAGCATCTGACACACATGTCGTGGGCGGCTTCCAGATAGTCAACGGAGCGCTCGAGGCCTTGGATCTCGAACCAAATCATGCGTCGATGCAGCTGCTCGGGGCGGCACCCAAATGCTCGTCCAGCCAGGCCGTAAGGCCTGCGATCTCCTGCTCGAAGGCGTCGATCTCTCCCTTGAGAGCGTTGAGATCACGTCCCTGTTTTTTCTTGATCCCGACCTATTGCCGCTCAGCTCGGCCATCTGCGCTCGCACCGCCTCCATCTTGGCTTCCCGGATCTCGATCTTCCGAGTCAGCGCCCGACGTAGAGGATCGCACTCAACCTCCTTCTGCGCCTCCATCGCGAAGCACGCTGCGAGTCGCCCGGACGCGTGCCTGTCAATGTCGCTCCCCAATTTCCTCGATGTCGCGTCATCGCCCGTGTCCCCGAAGGCATGGCGATACCGCGCTCGAAGGTCGTGAAGTTCCACTTTCTTGCCGGCGACCTGCGCTTTCGAATCCACCGCAGAGCACATAGAGACGCCGCGCCCGATGGGCTGGTGGCTATCCTTCGTCGTCTGGGAGAATCACTGTCGCAGTAACGCACCAAAATCCCAGAACCCTCTTCGCCGAGCCGCAGCTGCACTGCGGCTCGGCGATGGCCCCCGACTAGGCCTCGAGATACCTCCACCTTCTAGGCTCCCCTCACCTCTCCGCGCAACCCCACAAGCCCCTGATCGCAGAGCGTGCCCCTCTTCGCACCCCCCCACACCCCACATGCACGCAGACACGTAGCAGGCGACCTCTGATGAATGACCCTACGTTAAGGCTGCCCAGCTGACTAACTAACTAACTTCGGACCTCTCCAGGGCATGGGAGCCAGGCTGGGCTGGCAGGAGCCGGTCCAGGATCACAGAGCAAAATCACACAGTTGGGGTAGAGGCGAGGGATGAAACGGCGTTGATGGCGGACCGCCACTGCGCGCGCGGTCTTGTGCGAGGTCGTGCCACGAATTGAAGGGGATGCCCAGCTGAGCGCGCGGAAATTCAGGGGCGAGGGGTGCGGACGCCACGTGGTTTTTATTTTCGCAAATGACGCGTCTTGGGCCGCTCTACACGCAGCTGAATCGCGAGACATCTAGACTCGAGTAGACCGTCGAACAGACGTCTGTGAGGCCCCTATGCTACCGCAACACTGGCGGCAGCGCCGAAGGCGATCTGGGACCTTGTTTTGCTTAGGCCAGTCTACTCGACGCCAAGGCCGTTGCCAAACTCAAGGGCAAGGACGTCACAAAGATCACGGTCCGCGAGATCACCTCAATCCTCGGCGGCTACTTCGGCGCGCCCGAGCGCAAGGGCGACAAAGTGGCCCACGTCAAGGCCCAGCGGGACGCCGTCGGGGCCAAACCTGACGCCCTCAACGCGGCCCAGTTGGCCACCGCTTGCGTCGGCACGCTCGACTCTAACGCTTTTAATGGTCGACTGCTCTAAGGGGTTTAGGAGTAAACTCAAAGGTTAGCTCTAAGGTGTGGGTGGCTGCGGATAAGTGTGGAGGCCCTAAGCTTCAATCCGTGCGAAACCTTTCTCGTGAACACGCATCACTGGTTCGAATCTCGTGATTTGAAGTGAACACGTCGCCTTTCCTTTCGTTGCGATCGTGAGTTTTTGAGCCCACGCCGCATCGTGTCGCCCAGTGACCGAGACGTGGAAGGAACCCGACATAGTTCCCTTCGTTATCCATCCTACGGCCATAAAAGCCTCCACCGGATCCGTGAAAGTTTCCCGCAATTAGCTTTCTTTGGAACGGAGTATAGCATAAGATTTGCACCGCCGTGCAGTGTGTATCGAGGAACTTTCACAGCGCTGTGGAGTGAGCCACGACACCTTGCTTCAAGCGGTCCTGGAAGATGCCTTTTTGAAGTTGCTGATGATGCCGGCGTGTTGCGCGTGTTGTGTTGCGCGTATATGACGGGACAGAAGTGAAGATTTTGGACGTCCACGAGCTCTTCCTGGAGCTGGAGAAGCAAGTCGTCGATGCCGTCACCGAGGAGTTTTCACCGGAGCTCAAGGACCAATCTTGTGATCTCGTGGCCGTCTTACTTCGGCGTGGAGCGACCAAGGAGCCGTGTCTGGTGAGCTCGACGCTCTCGAGGCCTTTAGCCGGAAGCGCGCGTAACACTACCCCTCGTCCCAACACGGCAGTAAACTTGAGGCCAAGTGGACCATCGCCGTGAGACAGAACTGGCCGCTCAGACATCAGGAGATTTTTTGAGAATGGCACACGCATGCGACCAACGACGTCGGAGCAGGAATATATGACGAGCGATACTCTAGCCGGAATGCGGACGCGCATACTGAGCGCGAACCGACAACAACCAACACATGACCCAGGGTCGCGTTGCCGAACGGCAGCGGCTGGACGACGATGCTGTTGACCTCACAGCACCATCACCGCGGTCTTAGGACCCCCTCTGCGGATATTCCCAGCAGGTTTCATCAAACCAGCATCTCTGCGAAGTGCATCGCCACGCCGCCGATGCTACCGCGTTTGTCGAGTCACTACCCGAGCCATCGAGCGCGGACACCACGACCGAACCCGACCTGACGGCAAACCGGAACCGTCGAGCAGAACGAGCCATCAAGTTCCGAAAAGCTTGGTCCAACCGCCCGAGCCGTCGCCGCGAAATGCTCGAGAATCTCCCAGTGCCAATTGATGAGCCCGTCGTTTCGCCGAACCTCACAAGAGAGTACTTATTCGCCTGGTACAGCAGCACCGCCAAGCTCCTGGCCAAGCTCGGTGCTTTCGGAAAAGACGTGTACGGCGCCGAACTTGTAATCCCTAGGCCCCTGATTTTCCGGAGGGTTCGAGACCCATATATAGTGAGTGAGGCGTCTCTCTCTCTCCTCCGAGGAGATCACTCTCGTCCCCTCACGTAACATTGTACAGGCATATATGTCGATGTCCTCCACCGACCCAGTCTCCCCCTACCCGCGAAACGACGATAACCGAGGCCATCTGCTCACATTGCAAGACGGCGGGGCGGGCATAAGGTCAGACACATGATGCTAGAATATGAGACTAGAAGAAATTGCCCCCATCTACGTCCGAGGTCACCGAGGCTTGCTTCTCGAGATTGGTCTGCGTCGGCGGCGGCCACGATGGCTGGAGCAAGGGACTAGTGTTGTTGTTTTTGCGGTTGTTGGCCTGGTACGCGAGCTTGTCGTCACTTCGGGAGCGGACGCTGGGCGGTTTGCGGTAATAGAAGTTGGCCATCGTGGATGTCTTGACGATAAAGGAGTTGTCGTGATGGTCGGGAGCGACGACGCCGCGCGATGTCGCGAGATCGTCGGCGCTCGCAGCGCGTGGCCGTCGTCTCGAAGAGAACGACGCGTCGCGGAGAAGGCCGGTTCCTCCGTTTGTGGTGTCGGCATCGAGTTGTAGTTGCTCGTGCAACTGCGGAAGAGTGGGGGCGGGCGAAGGGGCGCGCGAGCACCCGTCATCGACGTTGACGACGGGGTCGACGACGGCAAGTCCAGAGAGTTGGAGGAGGCTTGGGCTCGTGTAGAAAGAGGGCGTGCGTCCAACCGCATCTTTCGTCTCGAGGGCGGCGGCGGCGGCGGTTTGGACTGGTTCGCGCTGGCGAAAGAGCGCGAGACGAAGACGTTGTACGGCGCGTTCCAGCGCAAACTCGACGGCGGTGTGCGCTTTGATTTTAGCGAGTTCGTTCCACGTGTTCTTTCGGCCGGCTTCCATGACGTCGGCGATGGGCTCGCCGCGGCACGGGTTGTCGAAGGCTTTGATGAAGGAGCCGAAGACGCTGAGGTGTCCGGCCCAGGGGACGATGGTCACGTCTTGCGGCCGGCCCTCGTAGGGTTGCGTCATTACGGCGAGCGCCCAGCCGGCAAACTGCCACGGGACGAGGCGCTCCCACCACCCAGCGCTCGTCGCGCGCTCGTCGGCGACGACCTTCTCGCGCGACGTCAGGAGCTCCGCGGCGAGCGCCGTGCCGGCGCGCACCCAGGTCTTGAGCATGGTCTTGACGAAGCGGAGCACGGCGTGCGCGGCGTCGAACGACTGGACGGCGAGCGACGCGTGGGCCGAGAATGCCTTGGCGGGGGGCTGGCGGACGCCCGGGGCCGTCGCACCGACCAATCGAAGCGCCGAATCCCCCAGGACGGCGGCGTGGACGTTCGTTTGCGAGCAGATGAAGTGGTTGCAGTTGAAGAGCGTACGCATCGTTTCCATCGGAAGGTCGGCGCCCATCGAGCCATCGACGTAGACGGTGCGGTGACCGCTCCGTTTCCGTCGGCTCGAGGCGGCGGAGGTGCCGTTGGCGGTGTTTACCCCGTCGTCACCGCCGCGCGACCTCGTCGTATCGTCTTCGAAGCAGAGCGACCCGTCGCGCTCTCGGACGAGAAGCGGGGCGGGCGCGAACACGCCCGGCACGGCGCAGCTCGCGCGCGAGGCCGACCAAACGACGACGTGCGGCGCCGTGAGGTAGTTGAGGAGCCTTGGTGCGGCCGCCGCCTTGACGCGCCCCGTCTGCGCGGTCGGGTCGTGCTCGCGCACCGGAATGTTGAGGATTTTGCCGGTGCGGTCAAACGCCTCCTGGAACGTGTAGTCGCCGCCGGCGTTGGTCCTGATCACGTTGGCGAGGTGGTCGCCGCACATCAGCGCGCTGGGGTCGCTCGACATCTCGCGAGGCGTCACGTCGAGCAACCACGCCTTGTCGTCGTCGCGGTCGGTCGCGACGGCTTGGAAGAGCGCCTCCTCGTCGTCGTCGTCTTTTCGATCGCCTCGGCGGCGGCCGTCGTCGTCGTCGTCTTCGACGGGACACTCGGCGGTATGCTCCTCCGGTATGACCGTGGAGGCCTGGCGCGACGAGGAGATGCCACTACTCCGGCGACGGCGCGGCGCGTCGTCGTCTTCGTCGAGCGAAAGCGTGTTGGACGACGACCGCCACCGAAAAAAGTCGAGGCGGAAGATGGGGTCGCCCTCGACGGCGTCGACGGCCGGGCCGCCGTGGTAGTCGTTGTAGTCGTCGTCGGCGTCGCCCATCTGCAGAACGGCGTGGAATATGGCGGCGAGCTCCGAATCGGTGCGGCAGCAGACGGTGGCGGCGACGATCGATCCGGCCGACGCGCCCGAGATGACGCGCGGTAGCATTCTCGCCTCGCGGAGCGCCGAGACGACGCCTAGGTGGTACGCGCCGAGGCCCGCGCCGCCCGAGAGCAGCAACGCCGTGCGGCCGTGCGTGTGTCGACACTCGTTGAAGAATGCCAGGCGCGCGTCGGTCGGCACCGAGGAGTCGCTGGCGCGCTCGACGAAGTCGACCGCGCGAAGCGCGGCGTCGAGGTATTCGTCGAGGAGCTTCGGCCCGCCCGTGCGCGCGCGCTCGAATAGCCGCGGTTCGCCCATGCCGTGGGCGTCGCGCGCGAGGAGCGCCCCGCCGCGCAGCGCGTACATCGCCGCGTGCACACGGCCCTCGCCGTCGTCGGTCGGCGTCGCGAGTACCGACCGAAGGCGCCGCGCGGCGCCGCGGAGAGCGCGAGCGTCGAGAAATTTTTCGCCGACACCGCCGACCGACCGCCATTCGAGCGCGCCGTCCGCCTCGTCCAGCGCCGCCGCTGCCCGCAGCCACACGTCCAGGCTCGTCGCGCGCGCGAGCCTGTCGGTCAGCGTTTCGTACGGGTCTGCTGCGCCGCGCCGCCGTCGACGCCGCTGCACGAGCTGCCACCACACGATCGCGCATTGCACGCAACACGCGAGCGCGAGCTGCCGAAACGCACCTGCGCCGTGCCCTCAGCTGAAACCACACACAGGACGCACGTTTCGGTCCGAGCGCGAGTTCGGCCGCGTCCCACACCCACCGTTCGAGCTGCGGCGCCAGCCGCAGCACGCCGTCGACGACACGAGGACCCACCGCGCTCCACCATGTCGTCGCGACCCGCGACACGGCCGGCAACGAGAACTCCACCAGGTCCCACCGCGCCCCGTGAATAATCGCCATGCTCCTACGACGATTGGCCCGTGATGGTGTTCGCGCAAATGTTCTGCCCCTCTGCGCACCTTGAAGTAGTCGTTAATTCTAGGGTTTAGTTATAGGAAAAAGAAGAAAGAGCCTTGGCTTTAGCACGAAGGCTTGCTTCGCGCGCGCAGTAGGCCGCGAGGAAGCGCGCCCCCACGGTGTGCGCCCACGGGTAAACGAGAGAGAAGTCGCCGCTGCGCCGCGCGAAGAAGCCGCAGTGGCCGCCACGGCTCGTGCGCACCAGAACGGCCACCTTGGAATGGTGGAAGAGCCCAATGTGGTCGTCGAGGTTGTGCCGCGTGCAGACGGGGTCGTCGTCGGCGTTGATGACGAGGATGGGCTTGGATATGTCGTGGGCGCAGCCCATTGGGTTCGAGGCGCCGAGATATTCGCCAAAGGTGTCGAAGCCGGCGAAGGGCGACGAGGCCGCCATAAATCCGTGGACGCTCGTCGCGCTCGCCGCTCTGTCGTACGCCTCGCGCATGCCGTCGTCCTCCAACAAAACCGGCTTGTTGCGTTCGAGGTAGTGGTGCTTGAGCCGGGACAGATAAAACCCCGCGTCGTAGATCCACGCGCATCTCGTGAGCGCGACCGAGATGTCGTACCCGGGGCAGTTGCAGAAGGCGGCGACGACGGGGCACTCGTCGCGGCGCTCTCCCAAATATCTCACGCTGAGGCCGGTGCCCGCCGACGACGAGAAGAGCGCCAACGGAACGTCGGGCCACCGCCGCCGCACGCGCGACACCGCGTCGTCGAGGTCGCGCGTGTCGCCAAACAGATTGAAGCGGGCCGACGTGAGCTTGACGCCGTCGCCGCGCCGGTGCAAGACGACCGGTCGCAGGCAGGCCTCGCGGCAGCTCTCGACGGCCAACCCCGACCCGCGTGCGTCGCCCCCCAGACCGGGGATGATGAGCGCGGTCCCAACAAACGTCGAGTCGTCCTCGTCGTCCGAATAAAAAACGAGCTCGAGAGTCCCGCCATCTGCTGTCCTCCATGAAACTTTCGTCGAGACGGCCATGTCGCGCGCGCAGTACGACGTCCCGTACGCGATCGTGTGCGCGTGCCGCGACAAGTACGATCCCAGGAAGTCGAAGGCCTGCCTGAACGAGACGGCCGCACCCGCTTCCTTCGCGACCTCGCCGACACCACGCGCCGCGGCGCTGTGGATGATCTGCGGGGTAACCACGCCGCCGACCAGCACTTCGTACACCACATCGCCAATCCAAAGGGCAACGATGCACCCCACACCCGCGAGCGCCCAACAAGAAGATACGCGATCCCACATAGCTAGCACCGTTCGGAGCAGAAGAAAGCGTATTTCTCGGAAACCTAATCGTTTTTTATGTTACAGTTGAGGAGCAAATCTTGGGATGCCTCGATGATCATCCAGTATCATCATCGTCCAGGCAGGTCATCATCATTTTCTTCAGCAGCATCATCATAATCGCTTGATACCGGCGGCACGGAAATCATCGTCTTGAGGCGTCGCCGCAGCCGCCGCCGATACATACATTTGTGGTCCAGTATATTATCTCGAGCGAGCGAGCGAGCGTACGTACGTGTGGGAACTGGAGAAGTCGTGAAGAGGGTGGGGCTACTACTGAGAGACGGCTGCGAGGTGCTTGGCTCGTAGTGAGGCAAAGATGCCCGTCGGCACGTCGCCCTCGCCGGTGAGTCGTTCGGCGGCGTGATCGGGCTGGTGCGGTGGCGTGATGGCGACGTAGAAGCCGTAGCCAAACGACGAGTCCGTCGACGACGGCGTCGGCGCCACCTCGTACGCTTTGTCGAGCATGATGTCGTACTCCTCAAAGTTGTCGATATCCGCCGAGTGAAGTGAGGAAAGCGACACCGCGCTCAGGCTCGAGGCGACCTGCGAGCAAAAACGTGAGGGTGCGCGCCTTATACGTCGCGTACCCGCCCCAAACCAAAAATCTGCGCAATACCCGCCACAACCTGCGCGCCCAAAGGTGACGCGAGATCATATAAAAAAGGCTGACGTACCGTGATGAGCGGGTGCGTCGAGAGGGCCTTGAGCCACGACTTGGCCGGGCCATCGTCGACGACGCACACGTTGATGTGTTTCCTCTCTCGCTGGAGTAATTCGCCCGCGG
This sequence comes from Chrysophaeum taylorii, assembly GCA_029834535.1. Classification (NCBI taxonomy): domain Eukaryota; class Pelagophyceae; order Pelagomonadales; family Pelagomonadaceae; genus Chrysophaeum; species Chrysophaeum taylorii. The sequence goes on from JAQMWT010000122.1 coordinate 132,294, forward strand.
GCGGCGTCGAACACATACTATCGGTCGTCCCAAAGAAGCTCGGGTTTCGTCGTCGCAGGGGAATCGACCACTGCTTCTCTTCGCTCTCCCCACTTCCCGCCGTGTGGGCTTCGGCTGCCATCTGAGGCGTCACTCCAGAGAGATGGGCGAGAAGGCAATGTTTGATGCCGCCAGCTCAGCAATACAAACTTTTCAATATGTTTACGGTTAACTTCAACTAAATAGGTCCCAAATTCCCCAAGGGCAGTTTTGCTGAGCTGATCATCAGCAGCAACATGGCCGACAGTGCGGAATTGATGGAGCACATGTCTATCTTTGCCGACCAGCACAACGTCAAAACCTTGCTCAAAGAGTACATGCGACGCGTCGTCGTCGTGAGTGTTTTGAAGTGCGATGAGCTTGCCACACTCCATTCTTTTGTAGGAACGACCCCAGGATCCAATCACCTTCCTCATAACCCAAATTAGAAGCGTGAGATCCCACAAATAAAACTGCTCACATTTCTACCCTGCAGAACCCGTATGTTCCCGAGGAAACCGAGGTCGACGTCGACAGTCGCTCGCCCGAGGAGAAGCGACGTTGCGTCGATTATCGCCCCGTGCAAATCAAGCTCGAACTCTTGCGCCAAGTGAGCCCAGTCCGACGACAAAAGTGCTTATTGTCTTTGCAGATATTCAACCAGTTTGCCGAGCGCTCCGGCCAGCTGAACAGGGGAAAATTTCTGGTGTGGCTCTTTCCATCGTATGCCTGTGTCGAAATTGTCCGCACCAAGGTGGCTCTCCGGGCAAAACCTGCACTCCTCCTCGAGGCATTTCCGAGGCACGCAAAGGATATTCCGAGGCACGTCTCGTGATTCTGCTCTTTCTCAACCACAATGCAGGTGTATCGAGGCTCTTCCTGCGACGCGCGACGGTCTCGTCACCTGGGAGCATTTCAGCGACGCTCTTCTACGGTGCCTTTCGCTTCCGGGGTCACCGCCGTAGTGGATGTGATGAGCCAATGCGAGGAGTGCGGGTTGTTCCGTCGTGAGAAGCTGCGGCATTACGCCTGTGTTCCACTCCACTTGTAGCGCGTAGCTCGTAGTTCAACTTGGCACTTCCGACGACGGGTGTCGTGGATACACGACGCCGTGCAGGCGCGAAAAGGGCTGTTCGCCTGTAATTTTTGTGGAAATGTGAGCTGGCACCTATCCGACTGCTACAATCACCTAATACTATGACACAGCAAGCTATTCCATGGTAAATAAAGGGCCATCCAGACCTACCTGATGGTCTCACAAGTCCACACCCGACGCTGAGGAGGTCATAATTCGGGAATAGGCCCAGTTCAGGGGGCTGGTCGCGGGCGGGGAATGTACTGGTTCAGTACATACGCCGACTTTATCCTCGTAAGCCGCGACGGCAAGCGCTCTTCTAAATGAAACAGCCTTCCTATTTTGCTCTCTTATAAAACTAACTAACTAGCTAACTAACTAACTAACTAAATAAATAAATAACTAACTATAGGCCAGCCTGCAAGGGGCGTAGGCTAATCCCAGCGCCGCGGCGCGTGCTTTCTTTTAGTCCTCGTATTGCCCCATCTCCTTCTCCAGTTCAGTGCCTTTGGTTCTCTTTCCTCTTTCCACAACATGCGCCCAACCTGCGTTGAGCGCGATCACTTTCCCACCTGGGTACAAGCGGCGGACTTGGATTGTCCCATAACATGGGTGGTATTGGCGGCGACGGCGGTCGCGGCGGCCCTGCTTCTGAACCAGTCCCAACTCTCTACCTGAAACACTCGTTCTGGCCCCTTCCGGATCTACGTGCCCTGCGCTCATTTTGCTGTCCCCTCCGTTCTACACGTCTGTCCTCTCCGTTCTACACCTCTATTGCGCCTCATCCCACCGTGCGCTCTTTTTGTTGCTCTCACCATGCTCCTCGCCGCGTTCCCGCCTCTTCCGGCCTTCTCCCGCCTGCTTGGCCATTTTCCTTTTTGCTTTCTCCATCGCCCTCCTCTGCGGTCGTCTTTGGTCTTCTCTCCTTTTGTATTTCTCTTCCTTTGAGCGATCATCCATTCTGGTTCTCTGACCCTGGGAGTTGCTCATTATTAATATTTCCTCTTTTTTTGCTGTCCTGGCGTCTCCACTTTCTTTCCCTCCCCCCTTCCTACTTCTCCCAACCCCCTTTGTGCTTTCTTGTTCTTCTGCGCCCTCCTCTCTCGCCTTAATTCTTTTTTTACTCTGCGATCATCCATTCTGACTCTTTGAGCCTGGCAGTTGCTAGCAAGGAGGGGAAAAGTTCATCGGCATCCTTCTTTGTTACCCTCTCGTTTCTCCCCATAGGCTCCCTCGTCTTCGCTCTTTCTTGCTTCTTCTTCACAGTCCCTTGTGATCTCTTCTTTTTGCTCTAATTTCCTCTGCGCCAATCGCTTTGAGTCCTCAGGCTTGCGCTGCCAAGGTCGGCGTCAACGCAATTTGAAATGAGGGGGACAGCACGAAAGGGGTAAGTGATTGCGGTGCTCGTATTGTCGAAGCCACGCGATGGCGATGCAACTGATCAAACAGCTCCGGCAGGCGAGCGGTGCGCCAATGGCGGACTGCAAGAACGCCGTGATGGCAACTGCGTCTCTAGAAGAAGCCTTCGAATGGCTCCGGAAGAAGGGTCTTTCTCGCGCGGCGAAGATGGCCGACCGCGTCGCCGAGCAGGGTCTGGTGGCGCTGCGGGTGAATGCGAGCCGAACACTGGGCTGCATCGTCGAAGTCCGCAGCGAGACCGATTTCGTCGCACGGAACGAATTATTCCAGGCGCGTCTCCGCTTCTCGCGTCGCTGGAGCTCCCGCGCAGGAGTTCAGCGGCGACGTTGCCACCGCAGCGCTCGAGGCGGCAGAGGGCGGCACACTGCCGACACAGGCGTCGCTCACGACGAAGGCAGCCGAGGTGGACGCGGAGGTGTGTCGCGACTGTGTGTATGCCCGGGAACATCTTCTAGGCGCTCCGCGAACTATCGCTGGAAGCGAAGGACGGTACCAAGCGAGTGAGAACGTAGCTTCCTGGTTGCTTGTCATCATCAATATCCAGAGCACGGCGGATGCTGCTGTCGCCTTGTCCGCAACCGTGGGCGAGAAGGTGCGCCTTTGATGGTTCTCGTGTCAGATTGGTCACAGGTTACGCTGCGCCGAGCAGCCATTGTGGGCTCGCGTGACTCGCTCGTCGCCGGCTACACGCACAACACGCTCGCAACTGGTCTCGGTTCACGTACGTCGTCTCTTGATGATGATGAAGCGGTTTGGCTGCGCAGACGCCGCGCTCGTGGCTGTCAGGAGCTTATCTGGGGTACGTGTGCTGGGCTCTCTCTATTAGAGGTTCTTAAACTCCTTGTCTCCAGGCCTCACTCGCGGACATCCAATCGTGCGCCCCGTGCTTGACTCGGCGAGAATATTCCGGTGCGTAGGATGGCAGAGGCCGCCAAGCGTGTGGCGATGCACGTGGTCGCGGCGAAGCCAAGCTATCTCGACGGGAGCTGCGTGCCAGAAGCCGATCTCGACGCTGAGCGCGCCATCCTCCAGGAACAAGTGGCGAGCATGAACAAGCCCGAAAACATTGTGGCCAAAATCCTCGGCTCCAAGCTTGACAAATTCGTAGCGGAGAGATCCCTATCGACTCAGCTCAGTGTCGTCGATGAGGGAAAACGCACCATCGCCAAAATACTTAAGGACGATTTCGGCCTGGAACTTGAGTCCTACGCGCTCCTCGTCGCAGGCAAAGGTTGATTCCTCCTCGCGCAAGTTTTGCCTCGTTCCTATCAGACTCGCTCCCGGGAACCGCACCTCGCGCCCTCAATAACTCTCTATGGGTGAGCTTGACTTATTAATGTGGCGACGAGTGTCTTGTTGCGACCGGCCTCAGCAGGAATTGCAGTTTCTCACCGGTTACGCAACAAAGACTCGTGGCGACTCGAGATTGATTCGAGAGGCATTAGTCTAGGTTGGTCACATTTTACCACACCCTCCTTTTTGCAAAGTATACTCTCAGGGTAGTGAGTCACACTAACAAACCAAGAAGCGGTCACAACGCTCAGACCCCTGAACGCCCTGCGTGCTCTCCCCCTTAAGCATTTGCCCGTATAGTCCGAAAAGCGTAACAAAACTCTAGCGCTGTCTGGGCTACTCCTGTCTATCCTTCTTTTTGTCAAAAACCTGCGTTCTGCGCAGCGAGTCATACCTGGCGACCTAATTTCAAGTCACTGTGCTGATATCGACGTCAATAACGCGAAACTATCTTGCTACCTACCTATCTTTGAGCCTGGGAATAGCGTGCAATACTATTAACAAGTCACGACTCCCCCACGTTACTTTCGGTTCGCGGTTCACGGCTCCCCCTCACCCCGAGAGTTCCACTTCCCCTTCACGGATACTGCCGTTCGCTGTGCCTCGCACTTAGTATCCAGCGCGCGTTCCGCCGCCGCCGCCGCTACAGCTATTGCTTTTGCCAGCCGACCTCTACAGTACTCGCCGGCTTGTCCCAACCTCGAGCTCAGTCGCCCTCTCTTGCTCTTCCGAACACCTCCCTTTGAACTTCTTGCTTGTCCGCGCACCTCCCTTTGCAATTATATTCTGTATCTCATTGCCCAGCGCCCCTCTCGCTCCTTTGTCTTCCTTTCCACATTTCATCCTTCTAGCTCTTCGAAACCGGAGGATGATCTAGTTTTACTCCTCTGCGATTATCCATTCTGGCTCTTTATTTCTGGCGGTTGTTAAGAGTCGACTGCCAAAAGGAGGAATTCGGTAGTGTGGGGTTTGTTCGTAGATTGGGAAGGTGTAAGTGGCTGAGACGGTCAAGGTACACAGTCAGCAGTTCCTCGAAGACGGGGATCCCCCGAGGCCGAATCGGAGTCATCGCCTAGCAGCGGGGCAGGCGAAGAGGGGAGGGAGGGCGCTCGCATTCTGCGGCCTGACGTTTTAAAATTAGAGAACAGTAATTTCAACTGCGTTACCCTTCAGCAGAGCGATGGGTAGTGGTAGTCTGCCCTCGAATCTGTCTCCTAAAACGAGGAGAGCCGGTGTGAATAACACAGCGTTTTCTTAAATCAAAAGGTGCTAAAGTTACCTGAACTAACCCTAGAATAGGGGGTGCTAACCCTAATTCAAATTTTCTATCTCTACGCCCTCGAAGATTGAACTCGGTGAGCGAAATCTGGATCAAACTAAGCAGGAAGCGTCTTACCATCGACAAGAACATAGAGAGTGTCCTGGACAGAGTCGTACGGTGGAAGAGTAGCAGAAAGAATAACTTGATGGGATGGTGGTGAAGAAGATGTAGAGTGAACACCGTAGGCGTTCTTGAACTTGTGGAATAAATTGCGTGGAAGAAGCTCGGAAAAGTGATCAGCGACCTGGTAGTGAGCAGGACACCAGAGAGGACGAATGACCGAGTTGGCTTGGTAGTCACGAATGCGAAATTCTTGTAAGTTGATATGACGAGAGGGAGCACTGACTTTAGGGTGATTATGGAGAGATTCGACCCTCTCCAGGTACATGGTAGAGACTGCGTGCAGTCTTAGGCGTGTACAGACCATTCCGCTTGCCACATGCTACTACACGAGGTAGGGATTTAGGCCCTAGCTCCTTAAGGACATTAGGTTCCATAGAAGCGTTTACACTGACAATGAGGAATGGAGCCTCCATTAATTAAACAGAAAACCTCATACCTGACGGTACGCACCTGGTGGCCTACTCCTTGTTGGAAGTGAAATGCAGATCTAATACTTCATAATCTGGAAATCATAATTGCGGAAGGATAAGGAAGGAAAGAGGGAAAGCCGTATTGCGGAGAGAAAACCCTCTGGTAGAAAAAGGTGCGAAAGGAGTAAGGAGTTCCAGTGTCGTCCACATAATAGTGTAGCGCTCTGGACCCCCTCAACGTGTGAAGGGCTTTATGCATTCCAGACGTTCTTGAGTGCGGAGCTTGTGTATGATACATGAGAACTGCGACTAAATTAAACAAACAACAATAATATAAAGGAGAAGGTAACATAACAGTTAAGGCTAGGAGGATGAGGTTGGACGTGTTGTTACATTGCGTAGAGAAACAGCATCCACAACATCAGATGTGTGGTCCAACTCATCATCACTATTGTCTTCAGGTTGTTGTAATTCTGGAGAGGAAGAGTCATGATCTTCGAGTTGGTCGTTAGAAGCATTATTTATAGTGATTGCACCACTGAGAGCAACAAGTGGTGACATGACAGAAGACAAATAGGACATAGCTGCATCTGGTGTTAAAGTGTGCAAATCTGTTGCGGGAATAACATGATCCTGTGCATCAGACATAGCGGTATATAAGTTAGCAGCTGTATCGTCGATTATGTTTTGCTGTGCCTCCTCAAAAGTATTTGGAGGAAATTGTCCAATAGAAGAGATAAGTGACCTGGAAATTATATGGGTTAAGACAGCAAGGGTAGACAGCGTAGTATCCTGGTGCATTGATAGCTGGATAGTATGTTGTCTAAGAGCGATACGTGCTTGGTGTTTTCGGTCACTTGCGCGTTAAGGGTTTCATTAGCATCTTTGAGTTGAGTTATGGTTTCCAAGGCATCAGAAAGTCGTTGGTCTCGTTCTATAGATTGCTTATCACTCTTGGCGATATGCAAAGATGGAGATTGTATTTCTTCTCTTAACTGACGCAAAGTTTCAGGTATATTGTCATTAGGTTCGTCTGGCGTAGGTTCGACTTGTGCTGGTTTAACCTCCGACAATTTAGTGTATGAGAATGCGTCTATTATGGCAGAGGGATAACCAACCTGGATCAGTACGTTTTCAAAGGCGGTTTGATGCACTGGGGGTAATTTAAGAAAGTAGTCCAGCATTGGCGGTAACATCTCGTGAGAAGTGTCATTAAGCTGGTGAAAAACATCATTAACGAAACTTTCAATGAGCACAGCAAGCAGCTCATCAGGGTTTGTAACAACGCAGACTTTATCTTCGACGGACTGTAGTAATGACCAAGCCGCTACGAGGATTTCAACATTAACGGTCGAGATATGAGGTAGCTGTAGCAAAAGGGGTGCATGGTCGTCTGGGTTCACTATGATGTTAGAAGCATTAAGATTGTGGGTAGCCATACATTTAATGAGCGCATCTTTAAGTATCTTATTTATTGTAATGGACTTGCCCAAACGTAAAATGATGGCTCGCATATGTGCAGCTGGATCATTATGGCTTGAAAGATGAAACGACTGAAGACTATTCCTAGTTAAGGCTGTCCCATGCTGTGATAAGTTACACATAACGCAGATCAAAAGGAAAATTGGACGGGGCACATCGAAGCAGTGCGAGGCATGTTGCTCTGATGCCAAGTGTTCTTCGATGATTTTAATAATTTTGTCCGTTTTAACTTCGTCTTCAGTGCAAATAGCGAGAACAAGCGGCGTACCCGGTGCGTCGGTTTTATTAAAACATTTAGTGCACATTACATGCACTTTGACAACGCCTTTAATGGGTGGGTATCGATGCAATCGAATACCCTCGTTTGCCGGTATGTTAGGAGCATTGCGCACACGTTTGGTCTTTAGACACAGGAGAGAACTCAAGAAGTGGAGATTATCAACGCAGTTATTTTGTTGTGCATCAGTAAGCAGCTGTTGGATGGGCTGACACCAACATTGAGGATTCTTAGGTGACGGTAGCAAAAAGTTTGGTGGTTGAGTGCCAAGCGAAAGAACGTTCCCAGACATCATCGCCATAACATCGAATTTACAGTGCTTTAACAGGAAGTATTCTGTGCTCTTAACATGAGAGTTAGTATTATGTTGAGTTGATCGTGATGTAGGAGTCACTGGGGAGGATTGATTTCCTTGAGCAACAGACAGATATGTTTGATGTTTACGGCTATTGGGAGAACCAGTAGGGGCAAGTCCTGGGTTCAGAGCATTAAACGGTGAAGACAATGCTGAAATGCCACCACGTCCACGGTTCAATACTGAGTAACGTCGGTTCGCAGCGTCCTTGGTCTTGGCAGGATTCATTTTATGGAGATCCTCACATTTCGCATTTCACAATTTTTAGCGAGCCACGATACCGTTTTCCATGAGGGTTAGTTTGATGTCATTGCGGACATAGTGAAGGGTAATGATTAAGCATCTTGCTGGGCTATGGGTTGTTGTAAACCAAGTAACGTGCGAAATCTAGTGAAAAGCGGAGCACCAAAGGGTTTAGTGAATCCATCAGCGATATTCTGGGTGCCAGAAACATGGTGCAAGCGAATACGTCTTAGGTGCACATAGTCACGAATACGAAACCAGCGTGTGCTAATAGCTTTGGCTTTAGTCGCACTGTCAGGATTATTTGACAGATGGATAGCAGAAGCAGAGTCTCCAAGTATAGGACTGTTGCGCATGAGTGACATGTCGGATGGAAGAGGGTTGTCATGAGCATCATAATCTAATAACAAATCTTTCCCTGGAGGTTGGCGAAGATAGTATTGCGGGTTTATAGCAAACGCCATTTCCATTAACAATTTACGTAACCAGACCACGTCATCAGCACACATATTAAGGGCAATAAGTTCACTTTCATGCGTGGAAGTAGCTGTTATAGGCTGTAGTTTGGACTTCCAAGTGATGAGGGAACCGAATAAAAAGATGGCATAACCAGTTGTAGATTTGCGATCTTGTTCATAAGAGGGTGCATTATCAGCATCGACGAACGCGACCAGTGGATCAAAATTACCTGAATTCACTTGTTCTTTAGTGTAATCCAACATGATTGCCATATCGGTACGATTGCCGATGAGAAGTCTAAGATGGTCCATTAGAGCGGAAGAACCGGTGTAGTACCATAGTCGAAGATTGCGATTTTCAGGCTTGCGCAAATAGCGAAGAGTTCCTGTTAATACTTGGACATGCAAATACGCTGGATTGTGCATTCCTCGGGAACAGCGACTGAGGCTTTGTGATAAACCAGGGCGAAAGGCCAACTGTACAAAAGTGAGCTTGCCAAGTAAGGCGGAGAAGGTGTGTTGGATGAACTTGTCCATATCAGAAGATGGCTCTCCAGTTTTATACGTAGCTGAGGGGGACATAGGAGTTGAAGTGGGACGTAACTGCGTTAAAATGGGATACTCTTCAAACAATGTATCAATCTTAGCTTGGCAGTCAAGTGAGATGGAGCCATCGGCAGTGCGAGTTATGCGCATACCTAAGAGAGTATGATCTTCTTCAAAGTTCTCAGCCGAGTATTCCTTCTTCATGGCTTGCTGGAATTCACGACGTAGACTTTCCGATGTACAAATGATAACAACATCATCCACTGATAGCATACAAAGTAAAAACGTAGCATCAGCTTGGACTTTAGCATAGATGCATGTATCTGTTCGAAAGCGTTTGTAGCCTAGTGTGTCGAAGAAACCATTTATGGTTTCGTTCCAAAGAGCAGGACTCTGACGTAATCCATAAAGAGATTTAAGTAGTTTTGGGAGACGTCGTCCTTGATATTTGCATCTTCAGGATCGAGTAGGTGAATACCTTGTGGCAGTTTAACGTAGACATGAGAGTCTATGGGAGTTTGAACAAAAGCATTAGGAACGTCTATGTGGTAGACGGGAAGTCGTAGGTGGGCTGCAAGCGCCAGAACACAACGGATACCGGTGAGCTGCGCCATTGGGCTAAATGTGTTAAAAAAGTCGGTGCCCAGAGAAGCTAAGAATCCTCGTAGGACCAATCTTGCTTTATGTTTGATGTATTCACCGGCAGCATTGTTTTTTATACGTAATACCAGTCGGGTATCAATAGGCTTGGAGTTGACCATGGGCAACGAGATTTTAAAGCAGCCAAACTTAACAATGTCAAAAATCTCCTTGGAAATAGCGGAGATATAAGCCTTACGATCAACGTCTGAGAGACCTTTAAGGCAGGTCAACTCATATTCATCAATCTTGATATCTTTGGCTTGAATTTTATATTCGTCCGGACCAACAGTGCTGGGATCTTGAGCGATGGTAAGATGGATGATTTCGCAGGAAGCAACCGTATCGTTAGTGGAAGCGGGATCTGGATCTTCAACAAGTTGAATAACTAGTAGAGGGTCGTCTCCAAGGTGTGCATCAATGTAATGAGACTGCACGGTGATGTAGTCTTCGATGGCGGAGAGGTGAGGCTCGGAAGCACCATAGGAAGCATCATTATGATCCAAAATAGAATGGGGTGTTAGCAAAGCATAAGCATATTGACCGGGAGGAACTCGACAAGCTTGAGCGTGTTCGGAAATGAGATGAACAAGAGCGCGAGGAAGGTGAAGGTCCGAGAAGCTGAAGTCGTCGAGGAGATGAACAAGAGTGGCATCCGCCGACGGATGGATGGCTAAGGCTACTATGACACATACCAGAAGAAGACTGGAATAGCGCTTGGTGAACATGATGATGGAGAGTTTGTGTAAATTCCCCCTCTGGAGGTTTAGCCATCCAGTGGATGCCATGAGCGACATGAAGGGAGTGGAGGGTGGGGTCGCGGAAAGTTATATACTGCTTGGAGAGGTCATACTTGAAGGCAGCAAGCGTACCACCAGCTTGTTTATAAGCGGCAACGGTTGGAGAAGCAATACGAAGAGGACAGCCTTGAGATTAGTCTTGCGACGAGGCTGAGGGTGATTAGGACCGCGGGTGAGACGAAGGGCATCTTGGGAATATAGGGACCGATAGGATTGTAAAATGGGTAAAGTGTTGGATGACACTTCAGATGCCGGAGGTGTGGCGACAGAAGCAGCGGGTGCAGAAGCAGCGGGAGCACATGCGGGAACGGGAGTAGGAGCGTGTGCGAGGGATGAAGGAGTCCCCTTCTCGTGTTCAATGTCGTTGGACATAGCATTCCCCCTCTGCTCCGCATCACTGGGGGTGCTTTGAACAGAAAAGGGATTTGCGGGTGAAGGTGCAGGTGTGGGATGTTATTCGTAATCGGGAGGAGAATTAGAAGTTAGATGAGGAAAGGTAAGTTTAGAAGAGACACGGACTTGGCCGTTCTCAGGATTGAGGACAACATCAGCTAAATGGTTAACATGGGGAGTGACTAGAGGGTTTATATCATTAGCGCCACATAAGTAAATGTAGGGACGACATCGAGGTTCATATTTGTGAAATTCATTAGATTCCAGATGCAAATAACAAACAGATTCCCGGCGTAGGTTGGCACCTATTCGCCTCCCGGGCGGGCCGGTTGGCAGCCGGAACGTTCGCAGTGGGACGGGGTATGGCCGTGGGGCGAAGACGGAAGGTTATCGACGAGTTGGTTGTCAGTCACATCGCGGTCTCCTCGTCGCATGGCGATTGATGGTCACTCTCCGCCGACCGACCTTTCGGCGCTCCTCGTCTACAGGCCCGTGATTCCGGACTGGCACCTGTCGGTCCGGCCTGGCTCCCATGCTCGGGAGAGGTCTGAAGTTAGTTAGTTAGTTAGTTAACAAACAGAACCAAAAGGTTTGAGGTAGTCTTGTTGGGGAACATTACACTGGTCCGACAAGACTTGTTGGGGACTAAGGACTTTATTATAAATGCGTTCGAGAGAGACATTAGGGAGGAGATTGTACGATTGAATGGCATTTAAAACAGCCCACGGGTAATGTGGTGCCGGATCTGTTAGGGGGTGACCTTTATAGGATACATTAAGCGTATGCCGGAGTCGTGTAGACGCAGCAGTTGCTATATGACCAACAGCGGCTTCTACTTCATGATTAAACACATGTAAGTAGGGAGGGAAAGCAGACATGTTAATACCATGTTCAACACGAAAGGGAGAGGTAACGTGTTGAGATAAACAGGGTTTAAAAGAGTCACAATAAATTTGTTTGAATTGTACGTGAACATAGGTGGAGCAAAAACTGCGAACAAACTCGAGGTCATTACAAAATTCACTGGCATTAGTGGTACGACAAAAGTATACTAACAAAAATTTAGAGATGAGACATTTGAAATCTAAAATGTGGCGAAAGGAGCCCCATTCGGATAGGACAGATACGTAACCACCATCACATGCCCAGGCTTCACCAGGTTGAAAGACTTTTTCAAATGAAGATTGCTTGGTAAGATTGTGTGGATGAGGAAAACGTTTTTTATGTAAGGTACAATCCACACAAAACTTACGGTAGGGCACATCTGAAGGATGATGTCCCGGACTGGCAATGACCTGAACAGCTTCTATAGCCCGAGAATCACCAGAATGGTGAATGTTGTGAAAATTTGTGGCACGTCGCTGAGCATCTCGAAAAGCGAGAGTGCCTCTGGCATGTACTTTTCTGTCAAAAGAAACATGTTTTTCATGTAACTGTCTTGGAGTTATGAGAAGAATATGTTTCATTTTTGTAGTAGATGGTGCATCTGCGGATGAGATGTTAGATAAGAATACGTGGGCTACTGAATCGAGATGAAACAGTGGAAGTTCGTGGTCGGAAGAGATGTTGTCACAACATTGGAATATTTTATTAGAAACATATAACATTGTGATAAAACTCTGGTGTAATATTAAGGATGTGTCAGTTGGAAATATGTTAGTAAAAAGGTTGACCTATAGTTTTTGGTTAGAGAAGCATGATCAGGGTCAAAAGATGGTGATAACGTCAGTTTACGCAAATCACAAACAATCTGACACAAATGTGTATAAACTACATGATAGGTTCCAGCAGGAATAGCATTAGCAGTTATGTCACAGCAAAGGTCCGGGGACAAAGACGGAAGAAAATTAATTTGGTGCGCTGTGAAGTTATTGGCGCGTGCCAGTTCGCGAGTTGAATAATGTCGAATGCGATCAAGCCGTGGATCGTAAAGGATCATGTTCGCAAATCCACGAATAGTGGGAGTTGGTGTGTGAATAGAATGAACTTTGGCGCCCATCTTTCTATCACTAGATGTGATGAAGCCAAGGTACCTGCTTTGAGACAGATGCATGTCACTTAAAGCAAAGACTCTATCGATAAATTCAAGATGATTTGTCTTGGGATAGAAAATGAAAGAATCATGAAGCACAGGTGAAGTGTGGGAGACCAGTGTTTGCACGAGATGACGGGTGTCTTGAGTTTCATTATGATGGTGATAAGCTTGACATAACCAAAGAAAACCTGTAACAGGATTGAGAGAAGCAGTCTTATCAATTCCTGTGTCATGTGTTTGCAAGGTGTAGGTTTCCCCAAATGCATTTATGTGTGCCTGGTATTTAGAGGAAGAGTTAGAAACTGTGATGTCTCCACCTGTGTGTCTTCCACCAGTGATGTAGATAATTGAGGAAGTAGAGGATTTATTTAAAAATAACCTGTGAGATGGTTGGTTAGATTCGATAGCTGTAATACGAAAAGACACAGGTAATGTAGTAGAATTTGGGAACAAGCGTCCCATAATGTTATAGAGGATAACAAAGGCCTTAAGTTCAATAGGTGAAGTCATACACGTGAGGGGCTTTCTTGAATTCGTTAAGAATCCTAGGCGAAAGTTAGAAATGCCCTCCATTTCGTCTTGACTTGGGTGTTCGATAGTTTTATATGAATGCAAACGGAGGAACAGCATGGTTTATGTCTCTAGCTCGGTAACCGTTAAGCGAACGGATCCTGTGCGACTGAAGCTGTAAGTTTTGGGCATGGAAACAAATGGTACATCCGAGAAGACCTGTGTCCAGGGTTCGTCGACAATTAACTTGCGACTTATGGAGTTAACATGATCCGCAACGTCCAGGAAGGAAGTAACTCGCTTATTGGGCCAAGATAGCAAATCTAATGGACCGGTATTATATTTGCGAGCAACGAGGATCCATCTTTCTCTAGCTTGATAATCTCCACACAAGTAACATGGAAAGCGATCGCATATATCCACCGTATAGTGCATTGTCACAAGCAACATGGAAAGCGATCGCATATATCCACCGTGTAATGCATTGTGGAGAAGATCAGGTTAGCAACTCGTATATGATCTTCATACGATGTAGAGTGTGGTGGTGTCATCTCCATAAAAATAACAAGGGGCTTTAGAAGTTCAAGTACACTTCGAGCACTTGGAAATAAAGAGTCGTCCATATCTCGCTCGAAAGTTGATATAGATCTCCCATTGATTATGTTACGATTGGTACATGGGGAAGTCAACTCCACTATATCAGAGTAATATCTTGCACGCTCAGCATCCGATGCTCGATGCAGATAGGTAAGGAACTTTGGTAGTGACGGAAACACTTCGATGGAATTACCAAACCGTCTTCGTAGCATATGCGTAAGATTTTCATCGCTTTCAACAAGAACTTTAACGTTGATGTTGATTCGCAAGTCATTGGAAGCACAAGCCAAGAATGCAGGAGTGGACATCCCGGAGCAAAGTAGAGTTACAGTAGGTACTCGTGAACTAGAAGTTGTTGTTACAGTATGGAGCAAGCATGTGTTAAACTTGCGTCATACAGGAGGTGAGAAATGTTTGCGAACATAAGGTAACTGTGAATGCATGGACTCCAAAATAGTTCTAAACCACGGGACGTAAATTGCACGTTCAAGAAGTTTGGAGTATAGTTTAAGCATCTCACGTTGTTCGTTAAAAGCACTCAATCTGAACTGTAAAGAGCGTAGTTCCATTTTTCGAGCTTTAGCTTGCTGTAACGAATAAATTGGGAGAGTAGGTAATAAATTGTTTAATCTAAACAAAGTAATCTTGACGTTGTCGTTAATCTTGCTCTGGATAGATGATTGTCCTTTAAACTCAACCCCAAAGAGGCGTATACCAAGTTTGTCGTCTCCCGTAGAGGTATGGTTCGTGTGGCCATGGCGGGTCGGTTGCTTGGACGTTCAGAGCTTTGAGCTGAGATGTCGCTATAACCTACAGACCTTCTCGGAATTGCGGGACGACCAGAAAGACGAGATATAAAGCGTAACCTGTTGATTCTTTTAGATCCTTTGAGGAGAGACCTGCGGCCTGCAAATACAACGGTTTGACACCGATGAAATGGCTGGTTAAGGTGCCTCTTCACACACGTATGGTGTTTTCGGGAATCCGGCGTATGGACTCGGGAACGAAGTGTTGAATGGTGCGAGTGAAGCAAAAGGATGCGCCACCGTCAATTAAAGAAGTTTCAATGCCGGGTCCATTGCATCCGTGCAGCGAGATAGTCTTCTTTGAGGTCTTTCCTGGAGTGTAAGTGGCACAAAGAAAATCTGCGACTCTGGGGGAGATTGTGGATGAGGTCGGGAAATTCGTCATCGTGAGGCTTGGTGCCTGATTGAGTAAGATGTGGTAGGCGGCACAGGCGTCGTCGGCAACCATCAGCGAAAAAGCTGACTCTGGTGTAGAGCACGCATGTAGTCACTGTGACGTTGTGCGTAGTCTTTGGCGGAATCATCTTCATCGTGGATTTCGGGGATGGTGTCGTCGTAGGCCTAGCTGTCCGTGGTCATCATAGAAACCGAGATGGCCTTGGTCATCTTTTTCGTCAGTTTCGCCCTCATCAGGTGGATCATCCCGAGGATCGGACGATAGCACCTGAAGAACTCCGCGGCATCGCAATCTGCTTCGGAGAGAAGTATCTCATCGGAGATAATGGTGATGAGATTGATTAACTTGTTCATGTGCTCGGAGTTGGACGTATGTCGGCGACCGGGTTGGCTCAGATTCCGTATGGTTTGGAGCTTGCGACGGACTTCACGAAGGGGGACCTTGAATCGTTGGTCAGGAGTAGATTGCTTTGGTGGATGCGGTTGTGTGGGAAAGGTGACCTTGCGAAGGTGCGGGTGCTCGAGTTTGTCGGGGGTGACAGGAGAAGCACGGGGGTTGTGCTTGTTCTTCGTTGGGGTGACAGAGGGAGCCTTGGGCTTTGGGCTGTCATTGATGTCATAGTACGACGGAGAGCGAGGATTTGGAGGCTTTTTTGGGGGGGCTTTTTGGGGTGGCGGGTGAGCTGCTTCTTCCTATAGGCGTGAAGATGTTGGATAAGATCATTGTCGTCATCTTCATCGAGGTTGGCTTCAGTGAGAATGACGGCAACAGGGTCGGTGTCGTCATTGGAGGCTTCATTGGGATCCGGAGGGATGTCATCTTCAGAGGCGGTGTCTTCTTCCTCGGTGAAGTGGAGGCCATGACGGCGGGAGCGAAGACGTGGATTATCCTTGTCCTTAGTCGGTAGACGACCAAAGTCAGTGACGAATCGCAACGGCTTGAAGTTGAGGGTGGGATGAGGCTTAAGGTGAGCCCAAAAGTTGCGCTCAAAGGTGGAGATAACTGTGATGCGAGCGATCAACTTGGGAATGTGATTAATGGCTTCCTTGTCTTCGTCGAGTAATAGCGAGTCGTTTGGAGTACGTAGACAATTGGCAAGACGCGCGAAGCCCTTGATGTGTGTTGGGGCGCGGGAGTCAAGCAAGCTTGGGTTTACTTGAAGCGAAGGAGTTGGTGGATTTCCTCGAGGATCTTGTCGTTCGGAAGTTGGAGAGAGGCATCGTTGGTGATTTGGCCGAGTTGCTGCTGAACATGGCGCATATAGTCTATATAATGCGCAGGCTCGTGGATCTCCGGGTTGAACGGCGTGTCCAGGAAGGCATTATGGACATAATGCGAATGGTGGACGTGGTTCTGGCCCGTGTGCTCGTCAAGTGCGAGGCGAACTTGGAGTACGAATTCGAGTCCGATCGGATGGGAAGATCCGAGTGCGTCAATTTCGTCGTATGCTGGGTGCTTGACGGAGTCGCTACCGGCATGTAGGAAACGGCGAAAGAGGGGGTGCACGGTCTCGCGGAGGTACACGATGAAGTCGGCTTCTTTTCCTTGGAGGTGATGTTGAGTGATCGGATACAACTTGCCTTTCGTCGTATCGGTCGCGTCCTTGTCTTGGTTATTAAGTTCTTGGAGCTTTGGCTCGTAGACGTTCTCCAAGAAGTGTTTGCCGAACTTGCGGTAACTACCCTTGTAGTAGAAGTAACGGCCTTTGAAATCTTGCGTGTTCCCGGCGGTAGAGTTGTAGTCGGGGTCCTTGTCGTTTTCCTTGATGCAGCGGCGGAGAAGAACGTCGGCGAGATCGTTAGATCCGCGCAAGACGGATTCCCACGTGTAGAAGCCCTGCAAAAAGTATTGTGTTATACCTGTTTCAGGCACCAGATGTTCAACGAACAACTGCATTACGCGAAACGAGAGAATTTGGGGTGTGACTTGCGCAGAGTCCATCGACTTGAGGACGGCGCTAGGTGGGTCACTAAAGGTGTTAGCCTTGGTCTTGGGGTCTTGTTAAGCTGGAGGGAGGGTTGGAGCCGCAGCAGCGACGGCAGGTGGTGGTGCTTGCTAACTAACTAACTAACTAACTTCAGACCTCTCCCGAGCATGGGAGCCAGGCCGGACAGGCAGGAGCCGACCCGGAATCACAGAGGAAAATCACGCAGTTGGGGCAGAGGCGAAGGACGAGGACTCGTTGATGACGGACCGCCACTGCGCGCGGTCTTGTGCGAAGTCGTGCAAGAGCGTCGCAGGCCGCAAACGTGTTGGTCCACGAACAATCGACCTGTCCGTCGCGTTCTGCCCAACCGAGCGAACCCCATCCCAGCGCGGACTTTCCGGGTGCTAACCGGCCAGCCCGGGAGGCGAGCAGGCACCGTCTCACTCCGGGACGGCCGGGGCCGCCGCAGGGAGCAAGCGTGTTAGGCGCCGTCCTCCATCGCAACCAACGGTTAGCGATCGCAGGGTGCTTGCATGGCATTAAATCGCGCTTCGAGTGTTTGGAAGCGAGCGTCGTTGTCTTGTTTTTGTGCTGCCATCTCCCTTTGATGCCGAGCTTCGTACGCTTGAGCTTGTTGTTGCATGTCTCTTTGGTACTTGGCTTCTAAGCGAGCTTCTTGTTCTCCTATCTCCTTTTGGAGTTCTTGATTGGTTGGCATTTTGCTTGGGTTCAGGAACGTCAGGGAGCGGGACTCTTCTGGAAATCCTGGGGCTCTGCTGATACCGGGACTGGTGCCCAATACCTAGAGAACAGTAATTTCAACTGTGTTACCCTTCAGCAGAGCGATGGGCAGTGGTAGTCTGCCCTCGAATCTGTCTCCTAAAACGAGGACAGCCGGTGTGAATAACACAGCGTTTTCTTTTAAATCGAAAGGTGCTAAAGTTAAGGGAACTAACCCTAGAATAGGGGGTACGAACCCTAATTCGAATTTTCTATCTCTGAAAATATTTGCTCCGGAGCGTGGCGTCCTACAGGGTTGTTTACCATACTTATTATTTGCAAAAACGAATATTTCGCTCCTTCATTTTGCCCTGTTTCCCTTTATTCTTTACGACATTTCAAACATTCTTGCGCCGCTCGTTGGGTCACATCTAAGCAACTACTACAAGTGTATTCGACCATAAAATCCACTTTCAGTTTGCGCAAAAAAAATCGTTCCGACCCAAACCCGCGTGTCGCCCGGCCACACCCGCCGAAACGCTTCCTTGCGCAGCCCGTGAAGGTACAAGTGGTCTCCGGCGGCTCGGCAGAGCGACGTGAGCCCCCTTTCAGTCCGTAGACGCTCAAATCAGTCTTCGGTCGCCCGCGGCACGGATAAAATGGCCCGAGACCCACGGATTTCGACGCGGACTCGGCTCTGAATGAGCGGGGTACCCTCTCGGGCCTATCGCGACACTGTCCAGCGGTTTACTACGAATTTATTGGGCAATAGAGTCCATGGCGCTGTTGTTGGCGCGATGCAACTCAGACTGGGGGACGGAGCGATGGTTTCAGGCAGTCCGCTTGAGCTTCTGGGCGTGGCGCTGGGTTTCGATCGCGAGATGGGCGATCTCGTCTTTGCCTCCATATATCCTCGGCGCGGTAGACGAGCTTGTACTCGCGGGCCTTCCGCGAGTACCGCATGGGACGTACGCCATGTTCCTCGAAAAGTTCCTCGTCTTCCGCTTTCTCTGGGCGCGCTGCAAGCACTTGGCGAGATCCTTGGCGTGCTTTGAGTCGATGAACTCATCCTTGCGCTTCTTGTTCTGGAGAGGCCGGCCCAGTGAGACCGACGGCACGACGAGCACCCCCTTTCGGTCCCACAAAGGGGGGGGCGCCATTTGGCTTCTTCAGCGGCGGCGACGACGCGGCCGCCAACTACGGCGGCGTCTTGTCCGTCTCCTCCGAGACGACCGGCGCGCCCGCAGGTTTGCGCTATTGCGCCCCGCGGCTCGTGCTCCCGCCGAAAGTCGTCCCTCGCTGCAGTGGCCTCCTCTGATGTGTCGTACAGCGTCGAGCTCCGAACCACCTTCGCCTTGCCTTCCCCCACCATCCTCTCGTACTTGGCAATGATGACGAAAAACTTGCCCGCGTGGCCTGAGCGTTGATCATCATTGTACCGCCCGATCCCTGGGATCGGCGGCCAGTCTACGGGGGCCTCATACAAACCGTGCAGGAGCGTGCGCGTGAAAATGTATTCTCCTCCCGAAGCCATCACAGCGCGCAAGTGCGACGCAAGTATCACGATCAGCTTGATTCAAATCGATTACGCCACCTTCGTCGAGCGCCAGCCATGTGGCAGACGCACATTGAACTTCCCGTTTTTGTTATCCGTTTAGTCTCGAACATTCTGAAAAACTGAGCTGGCGACGACGGTTTCGCCAACGCAGAAATCAGCCGAAGCTAACGAACTAACTAACTTCAGACCTCTCCCGAGCATGGGAGCCAGGCCGGACCGACAGGAGCCAGTCCGGAATCACAGGCCTGTAGACGAGGAGCGCCGAAAGGTCGGTCGGCGGAGAGTGACCATCAAGCTTACGATCGCCGACTGCGGTTGCGATGGAGGACGGTGCCTCATGAATCCTGAGCCTTGCGAGGGCATCCGCCCTCCCGGCGTAGGTTGGCACCTACTCGCCTCCCGGGCGGGCCGGTTGGCAGCCGGAACGTTCGCAATGGGACGGGGTATGGCCGGGAGGCGAAGACGGAAGGTTATCGACGAGTTGGTTGTCAGTCACATCGCGGTCTCCTCGTCGCATGGCGACAAGCTTGATGGTCACTCTCCGCCGAAGAGCTATGATTAATCCCTTCTCTTCGCGAGGGCTAGTTTTTCAACCAAATGCTGATGAGGCGGCATCACCCGAAGATTAAACGGCATTTGGCGCGCTCTCATCTGGAAACACCATGATAAGACTCGGTCGGGGGTGCCCGATCGGCGCCCTTAGCAACAGCAGCTATGACGATTTTCACGTCGAACCATGATTTCATGATATGGTGGCAGCAGCTAGAAATCACAAATGCGCTCCACCCGGGTTGCTTGAGGCACCGATCGACGCCTCGTTCGACCCTCTCACAGGCTGGGTGTGGGGCTGCGGGCAGAGGGGCGGTCAACTTCGGGTGACCGTCGTGGAATTATTCTCGAATACACTCGTAAGAGGAGTTGCGCTTACGGCGCAGTGGTACCCCACTATCCTCCGCATGAGCGACGATCACCTCTTTTGTCTCAGTCGAGGAGGCACTACCTCTTGGCATCTCTCCGTCAATCGTGCTGGTAAGGAATGTTCACAAACGGAACGCAAATTTTCCTAATTCGGTGCTAGGGTTTTGAACGGAAAAGCTTGACTTCGGCTTCGCTACAACTCTAGTGTGCGATGGAGAGCTTTGATGAAACACCACAACCACCGCCCTGGCAGCCGATCGTGATGAAGGGTTCGCTGGTTTTTGCGCTGATGACCATCGTCGCTGTGACAGTTCGTGCGCAGTCCGGGGGATTGTGGTCCCCGCCTGCGATGATTGAGCCTACGCCAGTCGCCAGCACCCCGCTCAAGCCAGGTCAAGACAACTCGTGCTGCGTACGCACGGATGAAGAGACGTGCGCCGAAGGCAGGAATCCGTCACTCGAGCCGAAGCTCAACACCTGGATCGAGGTGACAGCGGCGTGGAGCGCGATTCTGTTCTTGTCGTACATTGGGCTTGCCGAGGTGTACAAAGCCATGGTCAAGCTGCGACACGCGCGTAACCTGCGGGCGTCGCTTGTCGATTTGCTCAAGTACCGCCTGGAGAACTGGTGGGCCCGGAACCCCGTGGCGATACCGCTATCCCTTGCGTACGTGACGATGATGACCAACATGCTTGGTGGCCTTATCTACAACGTGTTTACCGGCGAATCGCTCGGCCTGGCAATCTTCCACACGTGGATGTTCTTGTCGGACCCGTCCGCGCACACGGCACTCGACACGACCGTTGCAACGCTGCTGGGCTTCATCCTGACGGTCATTGGCATGATCATTTGCGGCTTCATGGTCAGTATTATCACGGACCTCGTCAACGAGAAAGTGGCCAATATCAAGAAGGGCAACTCGCACGTCATCGAGGCCGGCCACACATGCATCCTCGGCTACTCAACAAATCTGCGACCACTCATCGCGCAGATTGCGATCGCGAACGAGTCTGAGGGCGGGGGCATCGTTGTCGTTCTCGCCTCGAGACCAAACGAGTTTCTCCAGAAGGAGGTGAGTTCCTTGAGCAGCCGCGTACGTTAGTTCACGCGTGATTCAATACGTATAGGTGAGCTACATGGGCGCCGAGGTCAAGACGACGCAAGTCGTCGTGCGGTCGGGGTCCCCGCTCCGAGTCAACGACCTGGAGGTGGTCTCAGCATCGACGGCGCGGTCCATCATCATCCTCGCCGATAACGAGGTCTCCGCCGAGGAGTCGGACGCCGTTGTCATGCGCACGGTCCTTGCGCTGTCGGCGTTCGAGCGTCTCGATGGTCACATCGTCGCCGAGCTGCGCGATGTTGACGACGTTGACCACATCCAACTTATATCCCAGCATCCGATCGAATGCGTTGTTGCGCATGATTTCATAGGTCTGTGTGTCGCCACGACAACGACCTGCGACAAACTTTATTGTGCGCAGGTCGTTTAATGATTCAATGCGCTCGGCACCGCGAGCTCGCGCCGGTGCTCGAGTCGCTATTCGGCTTCTCCGAAGATGAGATCTACATCGCGGCATGGCCATCGCTCGTCGGGTACACGTTCCAAGATGTGACTCGGAGTTTCCGGGACGCGATCCCGATTGGGCTTAAGCGCGCGTCAGACGGCAAGGTGATCATCAACCCCGAGGACCCCGACATTTTCGTGATTCGCGAGGATGACGAGATTATCGTTATTGCCGAGGACAACGACTCGTATGCGCCGTTCGAGGACGGACCGGTGCGTATCGTTGACGATCTTGGCGACGAAGACGAGGGCCCGCCCCGTCACCACGTATGCCTCGAACTCCCACAGAATGCCAAGCTCGCCATTGCGGGGAAGTCACCCGAAGGGAATCGGCCTCAGCACTTTTTGTTTTTGGGGTGGCGCCGCGACGTCATGGACATGATCCGGTTCCTCGACGAGATTCACGCAGGGGCAATTTGTCGCGCCAACCTGCGTGGTGGCGACCCGCAATAAGGGTGGGCTGCGTCGTGTGTGACGCAGTTTACCAAAGTGGATTTCGTGCAATATATGGCCTGTTCCGAGCGCGCAGGTACCTGCGTCACTGGGCCGGCTGGGAACATGGCGAGTTGAGATCAACTCCATGAGCCAACAGCGGCGTCAGAGAAAAGCAAAAAGAAACACTGCGTAGTTAATTGGGATTGAATTAGGAATCGCAGTTCGATGGCATAATCATTGTGCTGGCGTTGCCGGTGCGACAAACTAACCCCTTTGCAACAGCTTCGTCCCGTCTTGTCCTGCGCGTTGCCCCCCTCCCCTCTTGCCCCACAGCACGCTATCTGCGTGATTTATCCGCGCGGCAGCCCATATGCCTGGTGTCGGTCCTTTGAACAGCATGCTTCTCATAAGCAACGGTTTGTGTTTGCATAAGATGCCAGGACACCAGGCGCTGCAGTGTACGAATACCATAATAAGAACAAACGCGCACTAGAAATCCTTTGTCCTGCTTTGTTGTACTGATGCCGTATTTACTTTGATGAGACAGCGCCTAACAGCAGCTCTGCGGCGGCCCCGCCGTCGGGTGAGACGGTGCCTGCTCGCCTCCCGGTTGTGGTTGGCACCGGAAAGTCCGCGCTGGGATGGGGTTCGCTCGGTTGGGCAGAACGCGACGGACAGGTCGATTGTTCGTGGACCAACACGTCCGCGGCCTGCGACGCTTTTGCACGACCTCGCATAAGACCGCGCGCAGTGGCGGTACACCATCAACAAGTCCGTCCTCGTCCCTCGCCTCTGCCCCAACTGCGTGATTTTCCTCTGTGATTCCGTACCGGCTCCTGCCGGTCCGACCTGGCTCCCATGCTCGGGAAAGGTCTGAAGTTAGTTAGTTAGTTAGTATTGCACAATACACGATCAATGTGCATCTTGCGTGATTGATCACATATAAAGATTAGTAGGGGAGTTGCTTACCATCACAATATTATCCAATAAGATTCCAGGCCTAGGCGGGATGGACAAGCCAGCGCCCGCAAGCTTGACAGGATATTGGCGATCTTATTGGAAGGGGAATGTACAGATTCAGTCAAGCCCAGTTGCGATGCATATCTACAGATCCTCATATTAATTTCGCGCGCATCTCGACCCCACGCGATTCGCATGTGAATTGGGCAGCTGCATGTCACGTGGAGTTGGAGCGCGCTGTTCGCATATACAGTGGCCTCGGGGCTGCAGCCCACGAGTCCCAGAAAATAGAGCCGTTTCGCTTAAAGCATAGTGCCAGGGGGGGGGGCGACAACGTCGTTGCGGTCGAGCTGCATTGGGCGTTTCGGGTGCTGCGAGGACCGTAAGAACTTCACGAAAAGGGGCAGAAGCATGTCGATAGCCTCCCTTCGTACGCCGGACTGGAATGATAGCGCCTTGCTTCGGGCAATAGGCTGATAGTTGCACGCTAGTTTGCAGACACACATCGTTCGTCATCGACTTGGAGCCAGGCCTCATCTTAGTTGCCGCCAACACTGGACGCAAGTGCGGCGGAGACGACAGCGCAAATATCTCCTCGTTGTTCGTCGTTCTTTGCGAACATGATCTCAGATGATCTCAACATCTGGATCCGGGAAATGATGTCAAGGATACTGGGTGCGACTAAGCGGACGATAGTACCGTGGCCACCCAGGCGTGCTGCCTCGAGCAACCGTTGGTCGTCAGGTGGATGTCAGCACTGTGTGCGACCAAAAGGTAGATGAAGTCCGCATAACACAGACCACTTGCAGCAAAAACCGGCAACATGCCGTTGTTCCTACCTGGCCCTATTGATGTCGGCACCGTGCGCCAACAACAGGGACACGATGTCAACGTAGCCAGCTCCCTGTGTAGTGTGGCGAGGCGTCATCGTGAAAGAGCTGATGAAATCGGCGTCATGTTCGAGCAACACACACTCAAAACGAAGAAAGGTGGCCGCGACGACGAAAAGCAGTGAGGTAACTTGCCTTTGGGGCACTCGGGTGTCGGCAGGTTTGCAAGGACCCTGGATTTCCACTCCTGGGGCGAAAGTAACCCGCGCACTCGCACGCCTTTTCGCCATGCAGTGTCTTTTTCTTCAGAGAGGCCGCTGGCGCGTTGATTTCTCGGCATGACTTCCCCCACGATCCAACCACGTCAAAAAGCTGGAATGCCGGCAGCTCGTGGCTGGCGCTGTCTCTAGCATCCTTCGGAGCGGGAGCTGGAAGCGGCACGTAGTCAAGCGGGCCGCCACTTTGCAGCATAGCCCCGACGAGCTCGGTATTAGCACTTCGCTTCGCTCGGGGCCTTTCTGAGGCAAGCGGGAGCTCGGGGCAGTTCGGATCGACTTCGCCTGTCGCCGGCACCGACATGATAAGTTTCCGTCGTCGCCAGGATGCCGCGAGAAGTCCACCGAGGGCATGGCAACCCCCAGCACGCCGCACGGACGCTGGCCGTACGCCACAGGCCACCGGCTTCTGCAACTCTAGTTGTTTTTCCAAACCGTGGGTGGTTTAGGAGTAAACTCAAAGGTTAAAGGCGAAGCGTGCGCTAATTGAAGCAGCTTGGATTGGCGGGGGTGAGGCGCGTCGGCAAGGAGAGAAGGGGGTGGAAGGAAGGACGTTGACGCAAGTCGATTATAGGGGACAAGCGCCAGCCTAACCGTCCGGCGCGCCGCCAGGGACTCGGCGGTCGAGACGTAGGGGCCGTTGGCGTTTCTGTAAGCGTCTTGGCGCTCCCGAAAGCGGGTGATTAGATCAAGTGACTTGTATTTCTGCTCATGAACCCCCGTCCCCACACGCCTCCCCCTCTTAGCAGTCGACGTTTACCCCCGCCCCCGGCAGTCGACTTCAAAAAAAACACTACAAGTGTAGTGGTTTCTCAGACACCCGCCCCTCTGGCCGGGCCAGAGCCTCAACAATCCCAACCCGAACCGGCACGGAACCGCCGCGCGCTCGATCTCAGCATAACACTCAGGCCATCACGAAAATCGGACAATCAAATAAGACAGCAAGAAGACTAAAGCAATACATGTAACTAGGTACTGGGTTCAGCGAGCGCAGGTGAGGCGTCAAGATGACACCTATAATGTAGGTCAGTACCAGGGCAACAATCATGGTAAGTCAGGTGAGCAAGCAAGTGGGGGAATGGGCGTTACTGCCACACAAGTATAACCTAAACCCAACCCAACCTGCGCCCGCCATTTTTAAAGTCGGTTGATTTGATAAAGTTTCGTTCGGGAGCAGAAGTTTCTTGGGCTTTGCAAAAGCAAGGGTGCCATATGACTTATTACACTAGGCCTAAGCTTGGGCAGACGACAGACCAGAAGTATTTCGGCGCCCTGCACTAGCGGTCGAAGCGACTAAGTCGGACCGCAGACGCCCGATACGCGAGGGGACTGTTCCTTGTCTTCTCGCCACGCTTTGTGTGCGAGTCATGACGAAGGTTATCAATATAGACGTCAGCGACGTTATCTCCCAGAGTCACCGCGAATGAAGTGACGCGTCGATCGCGCGATGGGAGGGTGTTTGCGCTTGAGACGCGCAGCCTCTCGTTGTCACTCGATTTTGGCGTGTTC
Source organism: Chrysophaeum taylorii (assembly GCA_029834535.1). Classification (NCBI taxonomy): domain Eukaryota; class Pelagophyceae; order Pelagomonadales; family Pelagomonadaceae; genus Chrysophaeum; species Chrysophaeum taylorii. The sequence goes on from JAQMWT010000122.1 coordinate 158,187, forward strand.
AAACTCGGCGCCCCCGTCATCGGGCGAGAGCGAGTTTGTACTCCGCGAGCGCGAGAGAACCGCATGAGCCGGAGAGGCGGAAGGTTTTAAAGACCA